>JAHBCN010002355.1:0-92820 GCA_019359885.1 Listronotus oregonensis
TCCACACGCTGCTATATAAACTAACACTGTTGTCAAAGCTATAACAATGGTAACAGCAATTAGGAACTATTTCTGTAGACAATAAGATGTAAAAAATTTTTCAATAATAATTTTTTTCTGTGTAATAATAAAATTTTAATTATGTTAATTTTTACTTTGGATGTATGTATGTCTTTGTATGCTTGTCTGTTTAAAATTAAACATGAGCCTTCCAAATTTGACAAAAAATGTTTTGAAAAGAATAAACACTTATTAAAGGCTAGTTCAGTGGATGTAAGTTAAAAGAAATTTTACTATTGATAAATATTTCTAGATTTAATAAAAGCACTTCAGCAAGAATTCACATTTTAATGCCTTATTATTACCACTTCAGAAAAACCACAACGCAGAAACAACAACACGATATGAAGACATCAAATAAAAGTTATTGAACCCTAGAAAATTAGTCATTAATGTGTTATTAAACTGTAGAAAGGAATCAATCAAATCGTTCGATTTCTCAATAATAAATAAATATTAATTTTTGTTGTATAATTCCAGCATATTTCATAACCTATAAATATATTTTATAGTCAAATTTTAATTCTTCAAAGTAACAATATAAATAAAACAAATTTTATTAATATACAGAAAAAAAAAAATTAAATTAACAATATTACAACGAATTTGGCCTATTTCCCACAGTTTATATAGCAGTGTGTAGAGTACGTTCCACAATAATTTGTTGATTTCTCGTTTTACCTGCTACTGTTAGTCTTAAAACTCAATATACTTTGGCATGTAGGTCGGACTTAATTTTTTTAAATTTATTATTGTACCTACTTTTTGGTATATTATGTAGGTTATAGGTTATAAAGCAGAGTCTTTTCGTCTGAGTTCATCAGTCTTTTGGAGTTTGTCAAGGTATTTTCGTGTGTGTTATTGAGCATCCAAAATAGCTAACCTAAACTATAAATATTAGTAGGTAATCAGGACCTGTACCCTTTCAAAAGGTGCGGTGCCTACACAATAGATATTTGTCAGGCAACCTATTTATGGTTGAGTTTTCCACTGAGGGTTGTAGTTTAAATTTTATTGCGGTCAAGAAAACAACGAATTATTGTAAAAGTAAGCGAGCGTCCAAACCTATTACCAAAAATTTAGTATTGTTTTGTACGTCTATAGGGAAAACCATAATTGTTTTTGGCGAGAGCCAAATCTGGGGCTTTTTTAGCCAAAGCCGCGTGTATGGACAAGGATGCCATTTTGGCCGAATGACGCCGAAGACAAACCTTCGGGTGAACACTATTCAGTAATGAGTACGCTACGACAATAGTTAAAGCTTTCGATTTCAAGTTTAGGTTTTAAGGAATTTGGCTAGTCCCCTGTTAAAGACGAACAAATAAATGGGGTATTTTTTTATTTAGCCATTTAAAAGCAAACAAATGTATATTCGATTTGGCTAAATTATTCATGACCTACTCATGGTTTGAAAATTCCGAGCAAAATCCGAGAGATGGCACCACCGGCGCGTATCGAGGTCATGTTTAGTTAGTAGCATCTGTTGAATAAACGCACACCAAGTGTCAGCCATATTGGTCTATTTCTTTGTGTTTGGCATTCGTGTGAATCAAGGAAGTCGAGTGATTTTCAAGAAATGGACGAAAAAGTATTTCGTGTGTTGATTAAACATTACTTTATGAAAGATAAAACGCCTCAGAAGACTAAAGAGAAGATTGATAAACATTATGGTGACTCTGCACCTTCGATTAGAACAGTTTACAAGTGGTTTTAAAATTTTCGGACTGGCCATATGAGCACAAGTGACGCTGAACGTTCTGGACGGCCTGTGGAGGTCACGACTCCAGAAATCATTGATCAAATCCATGATATGGTGATGGAGGACTGAAGAGTTAAGGTACGTGAGATTGCTAGTGCTGTGGGCATCTCAACTGAACGGGTACCTAATATTTTACATGAACATTTGGACATGAGAAAGAGAAAGCTATCCACAAGATGGGTGCCACGATTGCCCACGCTTGACCAAAAACGGAATCGTGTGAAGTGTTGCAAGCATGGTTTGCAGTTGTTCCAGAAGAATCCGGAGGGCTTTATGCGTCGTTTCGTCAATGTGGATGAAACATGGATTTTATTACTATACTCCTAAGACCAAACAACGATCTAAGCAATGGGTTACCAAGGGGGAATCTGCACCAAAAAAGGCGAAGACGGTTCCTTCCGCCGAAAAGGTTATGGCGACTGTCTTTTGGGATTCGCAGGGGATAATCCTTATCGACTATCTGGGAAAGGATTATTGGACCGTTTGAAAATCGAGCTGCAAGAAAAACGCCCACGATTGGCCCACAAGAAAGTAATTCTCCATCATGACAACGCACAAGCACACACCTCAGCAGTTGTGGTCGCAAAATTAATTTATTCTTCAAATTTGGCTCCCTCGGGCTAATATTTGTTCCCCAATTTGAAGAAATGGCTGGCGGGACAAAGATTCTATTCAAACGAGGAAGTGATTGCAGACACTGATCGATATTTGACGGACTTGAACAAATCCTATTATTTGGAAGGGATCAACAAACTGGAACATCGTTGAACGAAGTGTATAAGCCTAAAAGGAACTATGTAGAAAAATAAAAAAGGTTTACCCCAAACAAGTAAGTAGTTTTTATTTTTGCACGGACTTTTCAAACCTACCTCGTTTATACGCCTAAATTTTTAAAGATGATTTATAGTATTTTGTATGTTTTATTAGGTGAAATCTTTTACATAAAGCTAACCGCGCCCCTAACAGAATATCCAATCTTACTTGGATCTTACCCGTCCTAGCTACCAGCGGGAATTAAGAGGCCTTTATTAATAGTTAATAATTCGTTTTTTTTTGAAAATCGGTCAAGCTCCGGTGAACAAATAGTATATAAGTCGTAGCTTTTAAGAATAGTTTTTAGCTATCACTTGAAAGCGGTTGGAGATACATCACTAACCGAAACGTTGTTTATCAATTAAAAAATAAAGACAATGGAAGTCCAAGATTTTAGTGTTATTGAGTTAATGATTCGTTGTAACGTCAGAGCAACCAAGTAAAGGATTTTAAACTCATTTAATTTATACAACCTAAAATTTTTATGTAATTGTTACAAATAAATACTTCAATGCAATAGGCTATTATTATTTATGGTTAATAATAACTGGCATTTTGTTGAACTGTGTATTGTGTGTATCCGCTTATAAAATTATTAAACATCTACATCCTTTTATTAGAAAATGTTGAGTTGTGAAGATTTACTCTGACAAAGCAATTTAAATTTTGTGACTGTGAATTACTTAAATAAACATTATGAGGTATGTCTACCAAAAAGTAAACTTGAGTGATTTATTTAAACTCCACTAAAACTTGTGTTAACGGACACCCTTTTATATCGGCCACCTGTGTTATCGGCCACTTTTAAGGTAACAAAAATCTACTTTATAGGAATTCCCTATATAAATACCCTTAGATAATGGACACCCTTATAAAACAGCCACGGCCAGACAAATCTCAATTTATAACCTATTTCAGATAAATCAACCTTTTTATATTGGCCGGAATTTTTTGGGCTAATTTGTAATTTATTATTTTATGATGGAATTCTGCAAATTTTAAAGGTGAAAATACCCAACAATAATATTTATGGCCGGTTTAAATAGTATAAGTGGCTAGAGGGGGATTATCTTCACATTATATTTTTAGTTGTGTCTTAAATCGATAAGAATAAAGGTATCGTGTTCGGAATCAAAAGTATTTAATCATGTCCCTAAAACAAAAATATTTGTCACTAAAGAAAAAAAATGATGTTATCGCAGAAAGTAAAAAGTACCCTTTGGGTTCGCGAAAACTGCAGAAAAGTTTGCAGTGTAAAAATTCCAAATAAATAATATCATCAGGAATAAAGCTGAACTAAAACGAATGTTTAAAGAAGGTGTTAAGTTAGAACAAAAGATAAAATTCCCGAAGTCGGGAGGATTGGCAGTAGATCAAGTCTTCTACAATTGATTCTACAAAGCAATAGGTAAAAAGTTCCAATATCTGGACCGTTAATTAAACCAAAAAGCACTTGAGGCAGGAAGCAATTTATAACTGGAAAATTTTGTAGACTCGAATTACCTGACAATACTGGCCACCCTTCTATAAAGGCCAATTATTCCAAATTTTATGGTGGCCGTTATAGACAAGTTTTACTGTATAACCATTTCTGTGCGTTTGTTTTCTTAAATATTTTGTCTATGTTTAATGGTTGTAAATCCGATAAAAGAACTTTTATTACATTTAAAAATTTGGTGTGTTTTATAATTTAATAATGGGTTTGAGTTCATATTCAATTAGTCAGCCAACGAGGACTAGCCAGGGCCAAATTTGTGGCTTTTTAAATATTTTATAAAATTTAAAATAAGGTACTCCGTCAAAATAGCCCCAGCAAAAATAGCTTCAAATATGTAGTCTCGACGGAAAAGCTCTTGCTCGAAATAGCCCAAAGACAAAATAGCCCTAAACCAGAACTAACCAGTACCAACCTAGGGAATCTGATCGCCAAACAGGTACCTAGGCAATGAGTAGGTACCGCCGCTATAATTTAAATAACATTTCATATCCATATTTGTGGAAATTCAAAGTTTTAATTTGTTCCATTTTATTATACCTATTAAGAATAAGTCCAAGTATCTTTATTTACATTTACAATGAATCGGTAGAAAATCAGGTTGGCAAGTATCAAAAATACCCTCGAACTTGCTATTTTTATTGTTTTTTTTTTCCTTTTTACACGTTTTCTGATCTTTTATTTTTAAAAATTTAATAAATGCTAATTTATAAGCTTATTAAGTCTTATATTAAAGATACAAAATTATATTGGTGCACAAAGCGCATAGTATATTTTTTTAAATAAAAGATCAAAAAAGCGTGTAAAAGGGCGATTCAATAAAAATAGCAAATTTGAAGGATTTTTGGTACTTGCCATAGTGATTTTTTTACCAAATTATTGTAGATGTAAATAATGATACTTAGACTTAATATAAATATAATAAAATGGTCCAAATTGAAAGTTTGAATTTTTTGGGATATGATGGGCGAAAAAAGGCTGAATTTTATCCACCTTCTTTGACCTTTTTTTTCTACCCTTATTAAACATGAGTTCTCGCTGCAAGTTGCTATATTTTTTTTTTGTGGTCATCGTTCTAACCAGAACTAGAGATGTAACGATAAAAAGCAAGTATTTGATATAAGTGTTTTTCAAAAAATATTAATATTCAATTTCACTGTATAGAAGGTTTTGAACGCTAGTTAAAGAATACGACCTAAAAAAATTATATTAGATTATTTAAAGGGAATCTGTTATAATCTTGCATTGTAAATAATAAATAATATTGCGTTTTAATACATAATAATAGAAATGATTAACACACAAAAAAAATTACATTAAGTTTTTGAGGCTTTTTGTAGGAGCCACTATAGCTTGTGCTAAAATGTATTTGTGCTATTTAATCGGGGCTATTTTGACTGGTCATCGTAAAATAACCAACTTATGTATTTTTTTCGTAAATCCCAACAAACACTTATAAGAATCGGTAAAATTAAAACAAAAGAGATATGATATAAAATTACCTTTTTCTTAATAAGACACTTTATTTATTAGTTCATTTTCAAAAGCGTCTCGTTTCTCGACACGTTTCAATAAAATGGATATCTTATTAATTTTTTGTAACAACAGAATTAATTTTATGTTATGTTTTACTTTTTGAATTATGTACTAAAAGTAGTAATAAACGCTATATTTTAACAGCATCCGAGCTTTTTATGTTTTGTCATTTCAGGTTTTTATTGTTATATTTTTTTACTTTCTAATTTAAATCTCTAATTTCCTATATAAATTAATTAGACTCTGTGATTTCTAAAAATGAATAAAAATCCTTTTTAATAAAAGGTAGCTCCATCACGCTGGAACCAGCTTTAAATAATATCCATTTTTTAAATTTTATTTTAAACTACAAACGATGCTAATAAATGAAGTAAACTTAATTTTTTTGTAGTTTTAATAAGTAGACCGAAAAAATTATAAATACATTTCTGAGCAGTAATTATTGCAAGTAATGTAATTGCTGCTAGTCAGATTAATGCTCAATCGTTTGTAGTTTTATATAGTAACAAAAAAATTTTTTACTTGATGCGAGTACACTAAATATCGCATATTACGGAAAATGATGGAGGCATGAAAAAGTGCGACATGTGCTCGACAACTCCATTTTTTTGTAGTAATAATGAACTACAAACAATTGAGTATTAATCTCACTAGTAGTAATCATATTATTTTCAATAATTACTGCTCAGAAATGAATTTATAATTTTTTCCGTCTAATTATTAAAACTACAAAAAAAAATTAAGTTTACTACATTCATTAGCATCGTTTGTAGTTTAAAATAAAATAAAAAAAATAATATTTTTAAACGGGTTCCAGGGTGATGGAGCTATTAAAGCTTTGTAATGAAAAATACTACTAAATGAATTATTTTATGATACTCTTAAATAATTTTAGAAGTTTTTCGTCGATTTACGTTAGTAGTATACCAAGCGGGCTACAGTGACACCCTGATGGCATGTTTACATAATAAGTGGTCCAAAGACATGATGACGTCACTTCTTGCGCCGAAGAAGTGCTGAAAAACTGCAAGAAGTGACCTTTTAGGCACTTTTCAGGAAATTTCAGGAATTTTTCAGTCATTTCAGTACTTCTTCGGTCAATGAATATAATATTATTTAATAAATGAAACAAAATAAAATTATAATATTGTTTATTTACATTAAAATCATACTTAACAAAAGTTTTTAAAATATTATTAAACCTTAGCTTCAGGTTCAAATTTTAGTTATATTTGTTGATATCGTTTTTATTTGCAAACCATCCTTCAATTTTCTTTTATTTTTTCTACACGTACTCAATCTATTAACGTATTTATTTCTTTGATCCAGAGTTTTTTCTTCCCGTTCAATGCAGTCGTTTAGATTTGAAAACATATGTTGTTGTTCCCTTATTTTAATTTGTAATTCATTTTGACAATGCATTAAATTATAGTCAATTTTACGTATTTCTTCTGTTAAATCGGAATAGTTTTGCTTTAACTGTAATATTTCCTCTTTATAATCTCCAATAAGAGCGTGTGTAATTGTTTGTTTTTCTTTGCATGTTTTTAAGCTTTCCGTTATATTTATGTTTAACAAATATAGTTCAGATTCCAAATTTATATTTTTCTTCAATAATTTAACATAGTTTGTGTAATTTATAGAATTTGTTAAGTTACTTGCAATATTTTCATATTCTTGTAATTTTTCTAAACAAAAATCATTTACAGCTAATTCGTTATCATACAATTCTATGTATTTATCAAGTTCTGATGTGCATTCCTGATATAAACCCAGACTTGTGTTGTATAGGGTGTTGTAATCATTTTTTAAATAACTATAATTTTGGCACTCATCAGAAAACACCAAAGAAAATATTGTGCAGACAAAGAGTAAAACAAGCGACATGTTTAAGCAGTCACAGCTGAATGACACATTCTTAATAGGACTTTATTTAAATATATTAAAAAGCAGCAAAAAGGACATCTGTTATGATAAAATTACACTATAAATCATACTGGTACAATCAAATATTTTATTGAATATTGTCTTTATTAATCCAACTGTTATTTTTTTCATCAAAACCTAACCACTTAACAAACACTTTGTTGCCTTTACGTTTGATAACTTTTTCAACTAGGTAGATGTCATTATACTTAACTTTTTGTAATTGAGGTTCATAAAATCCACCTTTAATATCTTGTTTATTGATGTCTTCAAGCAAATACGTCACAGGATTTGTAAGATGTACCTTTTAATTGTAAATATTTCCGTAGACCAGTTGGGCATGTACTTTTTATCGAAAACACCTCTAAACTTGGAAATTCGCACTGAATCACCTACTTTAAATTTTGGTTTAGAGGTTATCTTGATATGACTATACACAGTGCTTAGCAATTTTTTTTCATGTTTTTTAGTTACTTCAGAAGGCTTCAGTCCAATTGTTCTATGTTTTTATTATTATAGGTATTAACAATGTTTTGTAGCAAATCTAACCAGTTATATGAACCTTGGATACTAAATTCTTTCCACATCATTCCTTTAAGAGTTCTGTTAACCCGTTCCACGATTGAAGCTTTTTTTTCACTATATACAACATAGTGTTTTACGTGATACTTTTTTACTAAATTTTGTACTTCTTTACCTGTGAACTCACCACCTGAATCTGTACAAAGATGGATTGGTTTTTGAACCGTGAAGACATTTTCAAGAGCCTCAGCAACTTCTTTGGATGTTTTTGTTTTAAGTGGAAAAGCCCAGACAAATTTGGAAAAGCAGTTTATTACAACCAAAATGTATTTATAGCCCTTGTTTTCCTTTTCATATTCTTTCATATCAACCAAATCAGCTTGCATTAGGTCCAGTAAAGATTTAATTATAACTCTACGTCGCTTAAAATTTATCCTTGCTGGTTTATGTAATTCTTCAACAATATGTCTTTTAATGTTTGACATATTTAGTTATTCAATAATATTTGCTTCACGCAATTCTTCAATTATAGAATTAATTTCGTTTGTGTGACCTGTGTTGCCTGACGTCTGTGAAGCAAGTAATAACTTTAATCTATCAACCAGTTCATTTGGATTGTCCCAAAATACGTAATCAATAGGTTTATCACTGAGTTGCATAATTAGACCGTCACCTTCTTTACTGGTTCCTTCAATTGATGATGACTTTAATAGAGGTTCAATAAATTTTTTAAATTTTGAATTTTTACTTGATTTAATATTTTTTATTGCATTGGTTTTCATCAAAATGCGAGCATAGTTTTGAGCATCACTTTTAGTATATTTATTGGGAACATTGCGATTAAAAAGTAATCCATAAAGTCCTTTAGTACCTTTGTAAGTTTTACCAGCAATTACCAAGTCAGGACCATCAAAATCTATTCGTTTATTTCCTATAGAAAATTTTTCAATGTCCTTTTCATATTTTACCCTAAACTTTCCATCAGAATTTTCACTACTTGAATCATTAACAAACCTTTTGATGTAACGTAAAGGAAGGCTATTATACTGGTCATAATAGTCAGTTAAAGATTTTTCTAAAATTGTTTTATTAAGTTGATCCTCATATTCGCGTTGTTTTTGTGCTTCTTCCTCGTTTATTTCGGCTTCTACTCCCTTAACAATTAACTTTCTAAGATCTGTTGGTTTACTAGTAGAAGAAAAACTTAGTTTCCTTTTTCTACGTGGTACTGTCTTAGAAATATGTACAGGAGTATCTTCTAGTTTAATTATAGGTGTAGAAGTAAGTATAGGTTCTGACGCTACTGAGTCGTTCTTTTCCTGCTTGTTTATAAATTTTTGTTCATTATCATTTTCTTCTTCACTAAACTCTGACATATCAGAATACTTTTCTGGTATGACAGAGTCTGAATGTTTATCTTTCATCTTAACTGGTAATTCTAGTCGATTTTCAATTTTTTGCAAATGTTTTGTTATGGGTTGAAATAAATTTTCATGTGCTGCTTGTGTATGTTTTAATATACTTAATTTATTTTTTATATCTTTTCTTTTTAAAATTAATTTTTTTTAATATTTTTTTCATTTTGTTCTTTTTTAGGAGCCATCCTAAACGTTTAAAGTCTAAATGTATAATACCATGCAGGCACTAAATGTATATGTATTTATCAAAACCATAGCGATACCGACCATCATTAAGATTATTGTCCTTGAAAATAGATAAAAATCCAAATGGTGATCTCCAGCAATGGGAACAAATATTTTTAAAATTGTCAAATGACATATCAGTACCCACATGATCAGTGTAAATATGTTTAAGATTCATATCATCTTGTTTGAATAATACTAATACATTAGCATTATCTCTTATTAAATGTTTGGGTATTTTAGCATAGGTCTGACAAAGATAGAAACAGTCAATATTATTATGACGCCCCATGCTAAAATATTCTCTAATTACAGCTTGTTTACTACAAGCTACGTCATCAAAAATAAAAATTGAGTTTGATTTTGCTTCTGATGGTTGTATAATTTCTTCATCATTACTATATGCATAATAACCTACACCTTTAATAGGTGTCAAGAGTTTTTCCAAATACTCGTATTTAGGCTGGTACAATGATTTTGAATACAAATAGACATTTTCAAATTTAAGTCCATTTGGATGTTCCAACAGGCTTAACATAACATTTGTTTTTCCACAATTTGATGGACCAGTGATAATACCTCGGATTGTTGATGGTAATAAAACACTGTGTTTAATACTCTTGTGTGTATCTATATCATGCTTACCGATTGGTAAGGTTGTTTTTTGTTTCATAATCTTCTTCATACTAGTGCTGCACTGGAAATAAGCATAAAAACATATAACTCTGTTTTATATATTTAGTAGAAATTTAGTTTTCGTTGGATAAACATGAAATATTATCTGTGTCACAGTGATATTAAAACTGGAGACGGTATTGTAAATTCTGTTATTAATAAGCTACCATTTGAGTTACATTTACCCGGTTACAATTTCTGTGGACCTGGAACCAAACTACAGAAACGTTTAGAACGTGGTGATGTTGGGATAAATCCTCTAGATGAAGCATGTAAAGAGCATGACATTGCATATGCTAATAACAAAGTGTTATCCGATCGTCATCATGCAGATAAAGTTTTACTTAAAAAAGCTCTAATTCGTACTCGAGCTGGTGATGCTACTTGGAAGGAAAAATTAGCAGCTGCAGGTGTCACTGCTGCCATGCATAGTAAAATTAAACTGGGGATGGGCAATAAATATAAAACTGTGAATCAATCACAACAAGGTCAGTCTTCAATCAACATGACAACTAACAAGTTGATTATTAATAAAACTGTGTCTGTTATGCAAAAGACAATTAAATTAATGAATGAGTATTCAAAAAAAGTTGAGTCTTTACTTAATGATTTGGCTACAGAAAACACAGTGAAAGAAAACAAATTTAAACCTAAAAAGGTAGTAAAAAATAAAAAAGATGATAAATATAACAAAAACATTGATAATTATCATGAAACATTAATTAAACAAAAAATACTAAACAAATCATCCAACAATACAAGAAAACGGAAATTAAACAGTTTTGATGATAATCCCATTAAGAAACAAAAAATGTTGGAAAAAGAATTAAACGAGGACTTAAAGCAGGAACAGTATCAAATAACAAAAAGAAAATTGAATGAGGCTGACCTAGATGAGATTAACAATAATAAAAAGTTTAAAATAGATGATAATCAATTATCTGGACAAACTAAGTTAAAGAGAACATTAAGTTTTAGCAGTGATAATGATGAGGATGTTGTGTTAACAAAGAAAATAAAGACCACCTAATATATAAATAAAAATATATAAAAGAAAACTTTTTTATATAAAGCTTAGTTCACCGAGAACCTTTAACAAATCTAGACATGTCGAAAACACAAAGTAAAAAAGGATCAGGAAAAAACAAAAAAAAGTCTGTAATATATAATAAAAAATCAGTAATAACAAAAACAAAACCGATAAGCTTTAAAACTTTAAGTACTAGTATTAAGAGGCATATATTAAAACAGAAACCAAAAACTTTTGCAAGTGCTCTTCAAATTGCCCTTAAGTCAGCCGAAAACAAGAAAGTTAAACGACCACGCATAATTCAAATTCCGAAAACTGGTGGTGTGTTGCCCTTGATCCCAATTTTTGCTGGTTTAAGTGCTTTAGGAGCTCTAACAGGAGGAATAACTTCAATAGCAAAAGCTGTTAATGAAGCTAAGGCTGCTAAACAAAAACTAGTAGAAACTCAACGACACAACAAAACCATGGAAGCCATAGCAATGGGAAAAGGCCTTTATTTAAAACCATACAAAACAGGTCTGGGTCTTTTTTTAAACCGTTGTCCAAAATTGATAAATTACCAGTAGTTCTACCCCAACGTGCTTTAACCAACGTCGACTTAGAGTTTTATGCTAAAAAAATTAAAATACCAAATTTTCGAGGAGTATTTATGAAAGACTGTCTACCTATTAGGATTCGAAAAAATGAATCAGGGATTATTAACCTTGACAACAATTCAGGACCTGGAACACATTGGACTGCTTATAAAAAACGTGGAGCAGATATTTTGTATTTTGATAGTTTTGGTAATTTAAAGCCACCTCTTGAAACACAAATCTATTTTAATTCAAATGGATTTTCTAACATATTTTATAATCACACGCAATATCAATCGTATAATACCTATAACTGTGGACATTTATGTTTAAAATTTTTGTATCATTCTTCATGATAATAATAAATAGTTGTACTTGAATGTTTTTGTTTTATTTATAATTAAGCTGTTAAGCTGTTAAGTACAGTTAAAATGTCTTATACTTTTTTGTTGTCAGGTCAAGAACCAAAACTTTCGGCTAAAATATATCCACCTATAGTATTAAACGAAAACGAAGATTATGTGTTAGGTGTTATAAATTTTGAAAGCTATAACTCGATTCCAAATATTGATAAGACAAACAATAAATTTCATTTTAATAAAAATGAGGTTATTGAGTTACCAGAAGGGTCGTACGAAATAGAACATATATCCAAATATCTTAAGGACTATTTAAAACTCCATTATAAAGAAGACGATCCAGTGACATTATCCATAGAGGCCAACCATAATACACTTAAATGTGAAATAACATGTAACAAGTCAATCGATTTCAGAAAAAAAAGTTCCATTGGTAGCTTGCTAGGTTTTGGTAAACAAGTACTAGAACCAAATAAAACTCATATATCCGAAAAACCTGTAGATATACTGAAGGTTAACGCTATAGTAATAGAATGTAATTTGGTAACAAATTCATATAATAATGGAAACTTGGTTCATGTAATTCACATGTTTTACCCCACAGTAGCACCTGGTTTTAAAATTAATGAAAAGCCTACAAACGTTATCTATCTACCAATAAACACACGATATATTGATGAAATTTTACTTAAAATAAGCGATCAAGATGGAAATCTGATCAATTTTAGAGGAGAGCTTATAACAGTCAGACTACATTTAAAAAAATTCTCCTAATTAAAAAAAAAATGGTATTTGTTTTTGATAACTCTTTACATTTACCGGATTATAATTATTATCACAAAAATCATACAAAACAGTATAATACTAACATACCCAAAGAAGAATCGAACAGTGTACAACGACAGCTTAAAGAACTAACATCAGAAAGAAAAGCATTTCTTATCTCGTTAGGGTTTAAGCTGAAAAAAAACACCAAAAATTGGTAAATTAAGAACCATTTGGACTCATTTTAAATTACGTGTTGGTGCAAGTTTTCAAAGAATATTAGTTTTGGTTAGTTGTAAGTGTAAATATACCGAACGAGAAGATCAACATGATGAACTCCAGTATTTTAAAAGTTAATGAAAGTGTATTACAAGATGATTCAATAGTCAGATATCAGTACCATACACATCAACCATACACTTCAACAACTTTTAACCATAACGATGAAATAAGAATACCTATACAAACACAGAATCTGTACACATTACCAAGTCAAAGTTTTTTGTATATGGAAGGAAGGGTGCTAAAAGATGATGGTAGCTACAGCGACAATGTACAGTTTTCAAATAATGGAATTGCCTTTTTGTTTGATGAGATCAGATACGAACTTGGTGGTATAGTTGTAGATCGTGTTAGAAACCCCGGTATAACATCAACTTTAAAGGGATATGTTTCATTTACAAAAACTGATAATATTTCCCTGCAAAACGCATGCTGGGATGCAAATGAAGTTCCAGCAATACTGGACAACCAGGGAAACTTTAATGTTTGTGTACCGTTAAGTATGCTGTTGGGATTTGCAGAAGATTTTAATAGAATAATTATGAATGTACGCCAAGAGCTAGTTTTAATAAGAAGTAACTCAGATTTAAATGCAATTGTTCAGATACTTGACAAAAAAGAAAATTATAAGGTAACACTTAACAAGGTATTATGGAAAATGCCACATGTAACAGTAAACGATTCTCAAAAATTACGTTTGCTTAAGCAATTTGAAAGTAACAGAGATTTAAATATAGCATTTAGAAGTTGGGAGCTACATGAATATCCACAACTACAACAATCTAAAAATCACACCTGGGCCGTAAAGAGTTCAAACCAACTTGAAAAACCACGTTTTATTATAATTGGTTTTCAAACAAATATGAAAAATAGTCTAGCAAAAAATATGAGTAAATTCAGTCATTTAAATCTAACAAACTTAAAAGTCTATTTAAATTCTGAAGTTTATCCGTATGATAACCTTAATTTGGACTTTGATAAAAATAAATTTGCTATTCTTTATGATATGTATGTGCAGTTTCAACGGTCTTATTACTATAAAAGACACAGTGATCCATGTTTTGCTCCATTATACTTTAAAACTCAAGCTCCATTGGTAGTCGTTGATTGTTCGAGACAGGGAGAAGACCTTTTAAAATTAGGTAGTGTGGATATTCGCATAGAGTTTGAAACAGATAAAACAGTTCCAGCAAACACAACAGCGTACTGTTTAATTTTACATGATAAATTAGTCAGATACAATCCACTTACAAGTACAGTTAAAGTGATTTAAAAAAAATGTATGTCGTTGACGTTCAAGGTTTCCAATATAAGGATAGTGATTTTATATGTAAAGAAATAGCAATACTTAATACGTACAATGGACGAGTTTTTTACCGGTTAGTTAAACCGTCACACCCGTTCAGCTGGATTCAAAACAGTATGGCAGGAAGACACATCGATTGGACAACAAAAAATATACATGGACTTTCCTGGGATCTTCCCAAGAATTGTAATTTTATCCCTAGTGAAAATCTTTATTCTTTTATAAAATATGTAATAAGACCCAATGAGTTAGTTTATGTAAAAGGTATTCAAAAACAAAAATGGTTACAAAATGTAATTTCTAATAAAATTATAGACTTATCAAACTTTGGATGTCCAGATTTAGATAGTCTAATAGCAGAACAAAATTTAAATAAGTTTCATTGTAAAAATCACGTTTTTAACAATTTAAAATGTGCAAAACAAAATGTGTATGTTTTACGAAAATGGCATACTAATTTTTTAAAAGGATTTTATTAAAAAAAAATAATAATAATATACTATGTATTATTTTAGTATCACTTTCTAGATCTATGTAAATAAAGAGAAGCCTAATTAAGCAAACGTGTTTTATTTATATTTCTATAGATTTATAAAATCAAAAAAATAAAAAAAACATCAAAATTTATAATAAATTTATTTAATAATACAATTACATATTAATTACATATATTTAAAGAAAAAAAAATAATATATTAATAAAATTACCATCGTTGGCCTTCAAACTCCAACTCATCTTCGTCATCATCATCCTGAGCTTGAGGTGGTGGTGGTGGTGGTTGTGGTGACAAAAGTTGTTGCTGCTGCTGTTGTTGTTGCTGTTTTTGTTCTGTGTATGATGTTGGTGGCAGGTAACTTGTTGATGGGCAAGGTTGCAAGTTTTTCTTTGCTTTCTTCTTGGGTTGCGGAGGCTCATGGTCATCATCATCTGTTCCTTCATCCTCATCAATCACAACCGTTGATGACGATTGTGTCAATTGATTCTGGTGCTGCTGAAAACCGGAATACAGCCTTTTGGTCGTACCCCTAGCCTCCATTTGAATCTGATTTTGATCCTCCGCAACAATATTAAAACGGTACCGTCGAACAATATTTTCTAAAATGCCAAACTCTTCATCATTATCAATATTTACCCGCATATAACGCACGGGCAGGTTTCCAAACTTTTGTTTCAAAGTTTTAGCATTTGGCGTGTAGCTCAACTTAACAAAAATTTTTCCTTGCCTTATTTTAAGTTCCTGCAAACCATATCTGAAAAAAAAGAAATACATACAATATTACCATCATTTAAATTAAAATACTTGAAAGTTAAATTTTAGACAAAAAGGCTTTAAAATTTTAGCATTGTATTTTTTTTAATTTTTTATTCTGTAAAAATAAAAGAAAAGAGATATGTACAATATTACAATAATTTCGTTTAAAATATTGAAAAGTTAAATTTTGGACAAAAAGGCTCTAAATTTTCGCTTTTCAATTTTTTTAATACATTTTTTAGTACGTAAAAGTGAAAAGAACAAAATAATATTAGATTTAAAAAAAAATTATCAAAATCGGACCACTATAAACCGAGATATTTACGAAAAACCATTAGAGTCTCATTGGAAATATGCGCAAACAGACCAAAATGCATGTTTTAAAGAAACTATTTGAGGAAAACGTGCGCACATAGCGGAAAAAGTGCCTTCGGCATTCCGACTGATAGCGATCTTTAATATTAAGACAAAAAAAATATTAAAATTATTATTATTATTATTATTAATATTCACTTAAAGGATAAAGTATTTAACGGTAATGCAAAAACTATTTTTAATATTTAAAATAAATATAGAGTTAGGTATATATATAAAGGTATATAAAAAAATTACTTACGGAAATAATTGTTTGACAACCACAGCCGTCCACTTTAATGGCAGATTTACCGGGTCTTCGGTAATCACTACGATGGTGGATGGTATAACCATTGCATTGCTTGGAGCAGCCATTTTAGATTTTTTTTTGGTTTTTGGTAAGAGTTAGTTGAACTTGTTGTTTCAAAACTGAGCTGATGTAACTGTGATGAAAATAAAATTTGAATGTGTATTTATACAAAACCAACGAGATAACGGATAGTTAAGAAAACTGTTGAACAAAATATATTTAGCCATAATAATTGACGTCAATTATAATATCATCATTTAAAAACATGTAAATAAGTTAACTAATTAGGAAAATTTATGCAGTGTTTGCAAAAAGATAAGAACTATTTCTATAGTAACATGACGTGGTCTTTTTTTTTTATAAGTCTCATAACAATATCATCCTTTCTAAACGTGAATATTATACAACGTATTAGGAAAATTTATGCAGTATTTGCAGAAAGTAAAGAAATATTTCTATAGTTACATGACGTGGTTGATTTTTTTTTTCTTATAAGTAGTATAAATATTAGTGCCAGCTAATACGAGCTCCACAGTTTTGCTCCGAACACAAGCTAGGTAAGATAACTTTAACTTTATTACAAGTGTCTAAAAAAAATACAAGTGTTTTAGTTTTTAAGTAAAAATCGCGACCTTTGACGGTTCATCTGTTGTGTATTTTTAAAACACAATAGTACGAGCCTGAGGTTTACCCGTTCTTAAGTGATAGTTTTTAAGTAAAAATCGCGACCTTTGACGGTTCATCTGTTGTGTATTTTTAAAACACAATAGTACGAGCTTGAGGTTTACCCGTTCTTAAGTGTTAGTTTTTAAGGCTCATTTTTTTATTTTTTATAATTATTATTATTATTTTTTTAAACACAATAGTACGATCTTGAGGGTTATCCGTTCTTAAGTCTTAGTTTTTAAAAGATTAAGGGTAAATTGTTCTTAAACTATAGTTTTTTATTAATTTAAGGTTTTTTTTCTTTTCAGAACGAGTAAGTGAAAAAAATGAGTATGCAAACGACACTTGACGAAATCTCAACTGAGGCTATTAAAAAAATTGAACAAGTGCGTAGTTTACTAAAAACCAAAGAGGAATATCAAAACTTTATTAATCATTTAAAAAAAATTGTTTTACTTATTCAAAAAGGCATAAAATCCAAAAGTAAACACATAAAAAATTACTCCAAAATTGAATCAAATTTAACTATTTTAAAAAATTTTTTAATTCATTTTAAGCTTAAATCAAATAATTTTAAAATTAAAAATAAACAATTAATGTGGCAAGACGTTGACTCTTGTTTTCAGGGTAGAATAAAAACAGGAATTATTTCAAATTTAAGCATTAAAGACCCATCTGAATTTTTACGAAAATGCTTTAGAAGTTTTTCTGTTAAAATTAAAAAAGAAGTACAGACATCAATGTTAAAAGTTAATGTTTCTTTTGCTGGAACTTTTATAAAACCTCAAAGTAACGAAACTGCTTTTAAGTATTTCTCTACCCAAAATAACATAATTGATAACGGTACTAATTTGGAATTGTGGTATAAGCAAAACGTTTTAAGTAAGATTTTAAATAAGTTAGAGGAATTTCAAGAGCGTGATTCTGGTTGGAGTTTGTATAATATTTTATATTTAAAAGTAAATATCAATAGATACAATCCTGTTAGAGGTAGTATTTCTACATATGCTTCGTTACCTTCATTTATTCAAAAAACTAAAAGTGTTATTAATGTAAAAAATAACGATCCATTTTGCTTTTTGTATTCTGTTATGTCTGCCTTATATCCAGCTCCAGCTGGTAAAAACCCTAATCGTATATCTTCGTACCCAAATTTTCGTAATTTTTTAAAACTTGACAACATTCAATTTCCGATTGCTTTAAAAGATATTCCAAAATTTGAAATGCTAAATAGTTTGTCAATAAATGTTTTTACTATCAGTGATGAAAAGGATATTGTACCGTTGGCATTAAGTAAAAATGATTTTAACCCTCGTATTAATTTATTAATGGTATCAAGTAATAATAATATTAACCATGGGGATTATACTGATAGTCAACCCTACTTTCATTTTGCATATATTAAAAATATATCTCGTTTATTAAATAGTCAAGTGGGTAATGTAAAAAATGGAAAATGGTATTGCGAGAGGTGTCTTAACCATTTTACATCCTCCTTTTTTCTAAATAGACATTTAGCAGATTGCAAAGTATTAAATGATTCCAAAATAATTCTTCCTAATACATCCAATAACATTTTAAATTTTAAAAATATCAAAAATGGGACAACTGTTCCTTTTGTAATATATGCTGATATTGAAAGTATTCTTGTAGATTGTGCTGACAACACAATAGAAAATAAAACCAAAACAATTCAAAAACATGTGCCATGCAGTATTGCATATTATTTAAAATGTGCATATGATGATTCACTTTCAAAATTTAATATGTATACTGGCAAAGATTGTCAAGTTTGGTTTGTTAATGAGTTATTAAAAATAGCACATAAAATAAATAATATATTTTTAAATCCTCTTCCAATTCAACCATTATCCATTGAGGAACAAAATCAATTTTACTTATCTGGTAGTTGTTATTTGTGTGACAAACCTTTCATTTACACGGATATTAAAGTTCGCGATCATTGTCACCTAACGGGAAAATACAGAGGCGCTGCACATGATTATTGTAATTTGCAATTTCAGGACTCATATTTTGTACCTGTAGTTTTTCACAACTTATCTGGATATGACAGTCATTTTATTATAAAGACTCTTGCTACAGAAATAAAAGGTGACATAAAATTAATCCCTTTAAACAAGGAAAAATACATATCATTTACTAAATTTATAGAAAATACTAAAATTAAATTTCGATTTTTAGATTCTTTTAGATTTATGAATAGTAGTTTAGCTAAATTATCATCATATTTAGACGACTCCCAGAAAAAAGTTTGTAAAAAATATTATTCTGATGAATCTGAATACAAACTTATTACTCGAAAAGGAGTTTATCCTTACGAATATGTAGATAGTTGGGAAAAATTACAGGAAACTAGTTTACCACCCATAGAAAAATTTTACAGTAAAATTACCAACAGTAGTATTTCTGGGGAAGAATATGAATTTGCTTGTAAGGTCTGGAATACATTTAATATTAAAACGCTTAAAGAATATACCGAACTTTATTTAAAGACTGATGTACTTTTATTAGCTGATATTTTTGAAAATTTTAGAGAATCCTGTTTACAAAATTATAAACTTGACAGTTTACACTATTATACAGCTCCAGGGCTTGCATTTGATGCCATGCTTAAAATCACAGACATTAATCTTGAATTATTAACTGACATTGAAATGGTTAATTTTATTGAAAAAGGGATAAGGGGTGGAATTTCACAGTGTTCTAATAGATATGCCAAAGCAAATAATAAATATATGGGTAAAGACTATAATCCACAATTGCCTGAGTCCTATTTAATGTATTTCGATGTTAATAATCTTTACGGTGCAGCCATGAGTGCCTCGTTACCTACTGGAAAGTTTGGTTGGGTGGAGTTTGATGAAAATGATGCTATTGCTTTTCAGAATCATATATTAAATACAGCGCAGAATAGTAAATATGGGTACATTTTAGAGGTTGACATTTCATATCCAAAAGAAATTTTTTCCACTCACAAAGATTTACCATTTTGTCCAGAGCATTTAGTACCACCAACTTCGGATTCCAAAATTCCTAAATTATTAACTACTTTATTTAATAAAAATAGGTATGTACTACATTACTTGAATTTACAACAAGCAGTTAAATTTGGTTTAAAAATTGAAAAAATTCATAGATGTTTAAAATTTAGGCAGTCACCGTGGTTAAAAAATATATAGATCTTAATACAAATTTACGTAAAACAGCTAAAAATGAATTTGAAAAAAATCTTTTTAAATTAATGAATAATGCTGTATTTGGCAAAACAATCGAAAATGTAAAAAAATACCGAGATGTTAAGTTGGTTACTAAATGGTTTGGAAAATATGGAGCAAACTATTATATTTCTCAACCTAACTTTCACAGTTGTGAAATTTTTGATAATGATATTGTAATTATTGAAATGAAGAGAGTTAAAACAATGTTTAATAAACCAATTTACTTAGGTATGTCAATATTAGATATTTCTAAAATTTTTCTTTATGATTTTCATTATAATTTTATTTTACCAATATTTGACTCTAACGTAAAATTATTATACACAGACACGGATAGTTTAATTTATCAATTTTTTGTTGATGATATTTATACCTATATAAATACGTATATTGACAAATTTGATACTTCAGACTATCCTCCAAATAACATCTATAACATTCCATTAGCTAATAAAAAAATTGTAGGATTGATGAAAGATGAAACTAACGGAAAAATTATGACAGAGTTTATTGGTCTGCGTTCTAAAATGTATACCATAAAAATATTACAAGATTCTAAAAGCAAAAACAACATATAAATGAAATGCTACAGAAGCAATATCACCAACGTGAAATTGATTTATTTATTTCAAATTTTGGAGTTACGAAAAAAGCTAAGGGAATAAGTAAAACAGTAGTTAAAGATATTTCATTTAAAGATTATTATAACACACTGTTTCATTTACAAAAGTTATCAGTTTCACAAACCCAAATAGTGTCAAAAAAACATGACGTTTTTACTATTCAGCAAGAGAAACTGGCTTTAAATCCATCTGATGATAAAAGAATTATTAATTATTTATACACCGACACTCTTCCCTGGGGTTATGAATAAGTTTTTTCTACCCTGAAAAACTCTGTTTTTTTTTGTTACTAATTTTTGACGCATTTTTTCTTTTTAAGCCTTTAATGTTTGGGACTGTATATTGTACCTCATGTCTAAAACATTTTTGTTTTTGTCAAAAATCAATTGACAAACACAGGACAACAGCAGCAACAACATTAGCAACAAACACAACAACAGCCTACAATTCTAAGACATCTTTAACCACCAATCTATACTGTGCAGAAAAGCTACCGGGGTCAGCAGAATGGTTAACACCACCGTTACCCAACAAACGGCAGAAAAAGAACGCATAATCTGGAAATATAGACGCCAGCCTCTGTATAAATTTGATATTTATAGGACATTTTGCGCTTTTAAAGGACGAACTTTGTCAGCAAATGATTTAACACGTTTGGCAAATCATAGTTTGATGGATTCTCAGACGAGACGAAAAATGTTGCAGTACCACCACCTACCGGTAATCGCTGATGAGAGTGATTACGACTCGGATGAGACCATTGCTAATGAATAATTGTTAATGTATTTAAGCTTTTGCTACATTGTTAATTAGTTTATTACTGTAAAAATGCCTGTACCAGTCACATTAAAATGTCCTAAATGTCTAAGTTGTTCTGACTTACCACACAGAATATGTTTACGATGTGAATATCAAACTTTTGTTAAGAAATATGATGGTGCTAAGCATTTACCATCACACTATTTTAATAGCAAGGAAAGAAAAGGAGAAGAGCGTCTCCGCAACAACATTAGATAATACTATTTACAAAAATACAAGTCTCTTTCATAATCAAACGTGATTAAATGTATATGTATAAGCCATTTTATTATAAATAAATACCGTACACAATGTTTGCTGTCGTTTTGATTCCTTAATATTTTTATTTGTTTATTAGTTATAACAGACTATTTTGTAATTTCTTTTCATTTAAATAAACAATTTGCACATTTTTTATTGATGTTGTTGTTTTATTTTCCTTACGTAATTATCGTTACGAGAAATTTCTTTTTAAAATTTTTAGTAAACAATAAACTAATTTAAATTTGTTTTATTTATTAAATATTTACTTCATCCACTTTGCTTATTTAGTAAGGTCTTTTTTCAACAACCACTGGTCATTGACGATTACTTCTTCGGCTGAAGAGGTACTGAAAGGTCTGAAAAATTCCTGAAAATTCCTGAAAAGTGCCTAAAAGGTCACTTCTTGCAGTTTTTCAGCACTTCTTCGGCGCAAGAAGTGACGTCATCATGTTTTTGGACCACTTATTATGTAAACATGCCATCAGGGTATCACTGTAGCCCGCTTGGTATACTACTTACGTTGAACTAAATAATACTTTAACTTTTAAGGCAACACGACAAAGAAATAAATATTTGTCTTTACTTACTAAAGCCCAGTTACATTTTGTATTTAAGTCTAACGATTTTAAAGCTAAGTCATTTTGAATTTCTGTTGCAGTGATGTCTTCGCCAAAGTTCTTCATAACACAAGTTGCAAACTGTTGTATATCGATTTCCATGAAGGGTAGAACAACAAATTGCGTCACTAAAGTAATTTTATTAAAATCCTGGAAACAATTTTTGACCTTCTCCTTTAAGTAAGGGACTATTTTCATATGATATTTACTGTCATAGGGTTCTAATAAATTTTGAGATATCTTTTCTGAAAGAATAGGAAAATGCTTGGTGTCGCGGTTTCTTAGGTTTTGTTCCTAAAACTCAAGTTTTTAATAAATGCATTTATATCAGAAATCATTTTCGCTAGTTCTTTGTCTCTTTTCTGAAGCTGAAAGTTAAGCTCATTAAATTTTTCTGTAATGTCCACAAGAAAACCAAAATCTCTAAGCCAGATTGAATTTTTCAGTTCCGAAATCGGTTCATCGCGCTGTTTAAAAAACTGGACTATGGCAAACAGGAAATCATTGAAACGTTTCAGCACTTGCCCTCTGCTTAACCATTGCACTTAAGAGTGAAAAAGTAGCTCTCCGTATCGATAGTCAATTTCATCGGCCAAGGTTTTGAATAGTCTTCTTTGTAACGCTTGAGCTATAATCTTGTTAACAATTTTTACCACCAATTTCATAACGTTGTTTAATTTTAGAAAATTTCCACATAATGCTTGCTGATGTATAATACAAAGGTAACTGAGAAATTGTGGAAAACTTCCATCATTAAGACATAGGGCCACCAGACCTTTATTAAAACCCACCATAGCTGGAGCACCATCGGTTGTCAAGCCTACCATTTTCGATATTGGAATTTTCTCAGATAAAATAAGATTTTTGAAATGAGAAAACAAATCCAGTCCAGTATGTTCTATTAGTGAAATAAACTTCAAAAGATCTTCTTCAATTGTAAAATCACTAAAAACCATCCTGACTAATAAAGCCATCAGGGAGGTGTCAACCACATCTGTTGATTCATCCAGTTGCAGTGAAAAATAAACACAGTTATCGAAGTAATTTCTGAACTGCGAAAAAATATCATTGCTCATTGCTTCTACTCGTTTCATCACTGTATTAGCAGATTTTATAGCAGACACTATTTCGTCCTTATTTGTAAAGTTGGCAAATAAGAAATCTGCAGCTTGTAAAAACGCCTGTTTTATGATTTCTTCGTCTTCATAAAGTTTCTTTTTTTTGTGCAATTATCTGGGACACACGGTAAGATGCTTCAGTTTTGTGGACTGTTTAAAAATAATTTTAAAATATTGACTGTTGTCCAATTAACTGGTTTTGTAAAATGTATTAGTTTTTCCTTTTTAATGGCAGAATGCAGAATGTAATGGAAATGATTTTTCAAAATTTGAATGCACTTCTGCTTGCCATAATATTTCGTATTTTTAAGTCAACTCTAACGAAACTGCTGCGTGTTTGTATATATATAAATATATATATATATATATATATATATATATATATATATATATATATATATATATATATATATATATATATATATATATATATATATATATATATCCCGTTCAAAGTAACCGAGATCGTTTTCTCAGCGCGCCGATTGGTTCTAGCCAATTCTAGCATGGTGACCTCGGCGGCAAATCACATGCCGCAGTGTTGCCTTTGCTTGTGTTTATTGTGAGAATTTTCAAAATTTGCTAATACTCGTATGATTTTTACACCGATAGCTCGCGATCGACGGGTTGGCGACCACTGATTTAAATTATTAGCTATTCTATGTGTTAATCTTTATCTAAGCAAAAAAACATTGTAGGATCCAGAATTCGTGTGGGATAATAAACATCTAGGCTATTTACTCAGTTCATTTTTCTACGGCTACATAACTACTCAACTCTTTGGAGGTTACCTTGCCACTAGAATTGGAGGTAAGCTTATTTTTGGCACTGGTGTTGCTATTACCTCCATTGTTACTGTAATAAGCCCATGGTTAGCGGAAATAAATGTTTATGTGTTAATGGCAGTTAGAATCTTAACAGGTATATTTGAGGTAACAATAAATTATATATATTATAATAATTTCTATTTTAATTCAAAACAGTTACTGACTTTTCAAAAATGTTAGTTTTTTTTCTACCTACTACCTCTTTAGAAGATATTAATTTTGAAAAAAGTGCTGGGTGTCGAATTAAGATTTTCTGGCGTATTTTTTTCGCTGAATACGAATCTGAAATCTGAAGTAATTATTATGTATATATGACCAAAGTTAAGATACATTTTCGTAGGGTATGACTTTCTCAAGTCTTTATACAACATGGGCGAAATGGATTCCACCCTTTGAAAGAAGCAGAGTAATGTCCATAGCAACTGCAGGTGTATTTGCAGGAACAGTTTTTGCAATGTTGTTTTATTCGTATATTGCAAATTTTGCAGGGTGGAGAAGTATATTTTGGGTTTCTGGTGAGAAAACTACATTTTTTTAGTTTATATAGATAAAAGATAAATTTTATGGATTATAAATGAGAGAATATATTGCCTATGTAAATATTTTATTTTGTTTGAAAAATTAGTACAGTTAGCTAACATTTAAAAACATATTTTTAGGTGGTTTAGGTCTAATATGGTTTATTTTCTGGATGCTAATACAGTCAGAAACCCCAGAACAAGATCAAAAAATATCTCAGGAAGAATTAAAATATATACAAGAATGTTTAGAATCTGAAAAACTTACAAAACAGCCCAAAGTGCCATGGGGATCTATTTTGTCTTCTAAACCGGTGTGGGCATTAAATGTAGTGCTATCTTGTGAAACATGGGGGTTTTATACTATGTTAACTATGTTACCTAAATACTTTAAAGGTAAGAAGCCCAGTGGTTTTTCGTATAAATAACATGTAATTCTGCCTATCGTAGATGCAATTAAAATGTGATAAAATACTGTCTATCATCGGCAGAGCTGTCACAATTACTTTTAAAAAGTAATTCAATTACAATTATCAATTACTCTTCTAAGCAGTAGTAAATTACAATTATCAATTAAAACTAAAAGTAATTAAATATTTTAGCAATAAAATTACTCCATTTAAATTACCACATATATTAAACACGATTCACTAAACACACTATTCAAACTGCTTTCTGGGCAAGTACACTAAATCACTCTAAAATAAAAATTTATTTTTATCCTACCCTAAGCATCAACAGATTTTTCCACGAAAAAAAAAATAAAAACGGTGGCGGTAAGCATCAATCAAAGAACCAAATCGGTGCGGAGGCGGCGTTCGCCGGATTCAAAGCGGCCCGCCGTGTTTCAAGATGCTCTTTTTGGCTAGCCAAAATTACGACAGTTTTTCCATAGAGAAAGGGAATTGAATTTTTCGTAGTAATTTATTTATTTATTAGGTAATTGAATTAATTTTTAAGTAATTCCATTACTTTATAAGTAATCGAATTACTTTCTAAGTGATTGAATTACTTGGGATTCGTGAAAATCAATTAACAGTTACGATTACATTATTTTGTTAATTGATAATCCAAACATAATTACCTTCTCCGGAAATTAAGTAATTGAATGAGAAGTAATTGAATACATTTTTCCAATTATTTTAATTTAATTATCGGTAGCTCTGCTTACCCGGAATTAACTTAACATGGTAATTGATAATTACATCTCTAAAGATTGCATCGATGTTTTTAGATCTTTTCTTTTATAAATATACGATAACTAGTTTTCACTTTTAGAAGTCCATCAATTTGATCTATCGAAATCTGGTTTTCTATCAGCGCTTCCATATGTAGCCATGGGCATTGTTATGCCACTAACTGGTCAAATAGCTGACAGAATTTTAATAAGTAATAAAATGTCTATAACAAGAATTAGAAAAACTTTTGTTATAATTGGGTTCTTAACTCAAACAATATTTTTATTGGGGGCTGCATTTTCTACTAATCCTGTTGGAACTGTTTTCTGTATGGTGATTGCTGTCTCCTTTGGTGCTTTTGCTCTTTCAGTTGTAAGGTAAGTCAAGTTTAATTTTGCGTAAGGGTATAATTACTATTGCGCACACTAAGAGCGAAAAGGTTAATACGCGTTAAGGGCGAAAAAGGAATTCATACCACCCTAGTACTGCTAGAGCTGCGTTTCGGACGTCTTGAAGTGTTGCTTTATTGGAAACAGGTGCCTTTTTTAAAAGGAGAAGCCCTATCGTTGTTCTGCATGAAGTTTCTATGATTTCCACAAAAATTGTTTACATTTGTTGCATGTTTCATATCGGAAAGGCTCTAAATTAGATTTTAAAGAAAAATTGAATTTAAGTGTTTTAGCCCTTCTTCTTCTTAATGTGCCATACTCTATTCAGAGTGTAGGCGCCCTCTTGCACATATCTGTGTTGCGTATCATCACAAATATGCGGGACCACAGGCTTAACGTGCCTTCCGAAGCACATGTAAGAGGGTTTACTAGGCAGAAATACTAGACAGTGGTTTGCCATTGCCTACTGTGAGTTGAGGCCTTCAGGAATATATAATTAACCATCTGGGAGCCTACATCAAATGGTATGTACACACCGAAAAAACAAACAAGAACAAACATCAGCGAACAAACGTTTATTTCAGTGTAGACACTTAAAACGGCGAACAAACATTTGTTTGTTCTTGTTCACACATGTTCCAGTGGACGTCGGTACATCAAAGAGAATTTTTGTTATTATGGTCATCCATAACTATGTCAACTAGTCGAACAAGAGTAAACAAACATTTTGTTGCGCTATGTAGATAGAAAAAGCGAACAAAAAACACATACAAAGAAAGTGAACAAGAACGAATGTTTGTTTTTGTTTGTTTTTTCGGTGTGTACATACCTAAAGAGAAACAAATTTTTTCGTCGTTATCCATAACTTTTCCAACTGGTCAAACGAAGTGAACAAATATTTGATTGCCCTATGTAGACAAAATAACGCGAACAATAAACGAAGAACACATACAAACAAGGTGAACAAGAACGAAAGTTTGTTCTTGTTTGTTTTTCGGTGTGTACATACCTTTATAAAGTAAGGTTATATTTTAGCTTAAAATTTCTAATTTTAGTTTCAGGTAAAAAAACTTTAATGTTACACTTGTTGGCGCCCAACGTGTCGCATAATAAATGATTCAAAGCTTCTTTTATTTTACAACTATATATATATATATATATATATATATATATATATATTTTTTAAATTATGACTTCCTATAAACACCCCTACAATAGTAAAAGCAAAAACATAAATATTATGTATGGATTTTAGATTTTTTAGGTCTTTATATCAACATGGGCGAAATGGATTCCGCCCTTGAAAAAAGCAGAGTAATATCAATAGCAACTGCAGGAGTATTTGCAGGAACAGTATTTGCAATGTTGTTTTATTCAATGCCTCAAAGCAGCGCTGTAAACAATATAAAAATTTTACAAGCCTATTTCTTTGTTTAACTGTTAAAATTTTGTAACTTTTTGGTAATTTTTTCGACAAAAATGCTAAACACTTATTCTGCCTTATATGCATAATGCTTACGGAATAGAAAATATATTTCAATCCCATTTTTTTACTTCTTTTATTCTCTATAGATATATATATATATATATATATATATATATATATATATATATATATATATATATATATATATATATATATATATATATATATATATATATATATATATTTTAGGTACTTTAGATCCTTAAAAACATGTTAAAAAAGTGGATACTTTTTTTAAAGTGGTGTAAACTTAAAAAACCAAATTGTTTTTGTAAGACAATGGACGTTTCAAATATTCTGTCAGATATGCATTACTCAAATTTATTATAAAAAAATATCTTAGCGAAATTTTTTCTTCTTCTTCTTCTTTCCTGGGAGTCGTCCTGATTTACGGCCGGAGGCAGCACAGCCTTATGGGCTTTTTGTGACTAATCTCCCATTTCCTTTTATATCAATCCTCCTATCAGTCTTGTTCCTTCTACAAGTCTGTATAACCCGGAGACTGGTTGGTTGATATATTCCTGTGGACTCATTTCTGGTTGCCCAAATAATGCCTGTCTTTTGTGATTCAATGCTTCACATTCGCACAGGATATGGTACGCTATTTTTTCCCCCTCGTCGCACATTCTGCATCTTGGGTCCCCATTGTACCCGCGCTGAGAGTTAAAGCCACCGCGCCATAAGTAACGTGTACGTAGGTGGCTTCATCTTTGGCTGCGGCCACTCTATGAACCTATTTTGTTTAGGTGCCCTCTTAAGATATTAACCCCTGTTAGCAACTCTACTGTTATGCGAAGTCTTTTGCTACTTTGTCTGAGTAGTTCTTTCTTCGGTCTTTAGGATGGGCCTCTTATGAAGCTTTTTTCATGTCTATTTCTACTGAGCTTTCCCCAGTATTCCTCGTGGCGAAATTCTTTAGACTTATTCTTAATTTTTTTGATATTTTAGAAACTCCAAATCTTGAAAAAAATACTTTTAATTTTTTTGTCTGTCAGTATATGTATCTTTGTGTCTTACGAACAGGAAGTTCAAGTAAAACCAATAATTGTACAATAATTGGTCAAAGCAATCCTTCACTAATTCGATTGTGGGCCAACTTTAAGAGACTTCTTTGAAGGATCAATTTTATTTTTTAAATATATTGTGACCACGAAATTAGTAAATTTACCCGCTTTTTCCACGATATTTTTACAATTTTTTTTTTAATGTATTATAAATTAGTATGGAATTACAACTGATTTCGTAAGAAATAGGCGTCAGTTACCGACCTTTTTAAGAGCAAAAACAAATAAAGGACACAATGACCAATTCAAACCCAGCTTGGTACAAGAGTCGAAAGAAGATCTTGATTATAACTAATTATGTGAGTCATGAGAAGGCGTAAAAGCAGAATATTTTTGATAATTTCGAGCGGATGTGAATTTTGACAGATGTCATTTTTGACATAAGTCATCTTTGACATATGTGATCTTTGACATGTGTCAATTTTTTTATAAGTCATATTTTAACAGACTGTGTGTTGTTTTTTTTTTTAGAAATGTCTATTGTTTTCAGTAAACTGTCGTGGTTGCTCAATAACTTTGTTGGTTTTAAAATTATTTTTAGTAATTTAATATTGTTTAACACCGCCCGATAAATGCCCTGATTTACTTTTTTTATTTTTAGTGTTAACTGTCTAGATATTGCCCCCAGATTTGCTGGTATTTTATTTGGAATTAACAATACTTTTGGAACTGTTTCTGGTATATTATCTCCGACGGTAGCTGGATATATTGTTTCAACAAAAAATCCGGTAAGAAATTCACGTTTAAGATTTTAAAAATTTTTACATGCTTTAATTTTTAAAACAGAACTCCAGAATTTGTAGTAATTGGTAAAGATCACTTTATATTTCTTTTTAGACACCAGAACAGTGGCAAATTGTGTTTTACATCGCTTCAGGATTATATTTATTTGGAGCCATATTTTTTACGATTTGTGGATCTGCGGATATTCAACAATGGAGCATACCTAACGACCCAGAACAAAATGAAAATAAAGATGAACAAATTAAAGATATGTACTGAAGGTTATAGGTACTATGTAATAAAACATTTATTATTAGAACATTTTCAGCTGATAAAATTAGTAAAGTGGGAAAAGAGGCAGATTTATATAGGGTTAATTCACAATAAAAGCGTGAGCTTTTTTGTTATTTTTTGTATTTTTTATTTCATTATATATTTGTATTAGGTATATCTTAAATTAATTGTGTATATAATAAAAATTTATTAAAATGTAGAGATTGCCTTGCCTTTTTATGAGCACAAAGGGCAACTAGGTATATCTTATTAAAAGTACCAAAATTGGTGCTTTTTAAAACTTAATTAAAGTTCATTACCCTGTCACCCGCAAGATTTCCTAAAACCGTCAAACACTACAAATTCATATTTCACATTTAAATTGTTAACATCTTTTTAGTTTTTTGTCAACACACCTCGTTGAAACATTGCTGCAAATTAAATAATAATGATCCAGAGAGAGATTTTTCTTTCTTGACACAGATAAAAATATGTAATTGTCCTTACGGTAAAATTCTAGATTTGGGAATTTTTCGGAAAAAAAATTTAAGGCTCGATTCGCTGTGCAATAAGCCTCTACGAATTTAATATTTTAAAGTATTTATCATGGTTAAAATAAATTATTACTTTTTGATCTAAGCAAATTAATGTAATAAAATTACATTTTGTTTTAAATTTACAAAGATAAGTCTGCAATTTGTCCGAATATTTAGGTATGTAAACGAGTAAACAGTTGTTTAATTTATATATTTATAGTTTAAATTTGGTAAATGACTGCAAGTGGCAACATTGGTGTGCATCCGCCCCTCAAACGACGTTTCGATTTGATATGTCTCAAGAAGTTATGTGGTCAGTGCGCTGTTGTCAGTGTAAAAGCAAAGTAACAAATATTCATAACCGGAAGACAGTTGTACCAACTCTTTTGTATTGTTGTTTTAATGTTATTAAGAACGACTGGGTTTTATATGTCTTTTAAGTCCACTAACTCTAAGTTGGTACAAACATGCATCTTTTTGATGAGTTTTAACACAAAGAAAACTAAACAACTCAAAGCAAACTCTATCGCAGTTAAAACTGATATAATTGACTTCGCAACAAGAAACAGTGTACAGGCTGTCCCAAATTTGAGCCTAATTATTGAGATCTCGAAAACTTGAAGAGATACGAGGTCGTATAATCGAGGCAAAGTTTCGCATTTTGATGCTGATATAAATACCACCTGAAAAGTTTTTAGTAAGTTTGAATACTTCCAAAGACTTTTGGAAAAACCGAATATTTTTTTATCACTATATTTGAATAGATATAATAAAATAAATTTCACATTTTTGTTGATAATTTTTCTGTTGTGCAAGACAGTTTTATTAGATTTACCCACCGACGTTTCGTCTTTGAGCTTCCATCATTAACTTTGTTTTTTAAATGCTATCTTGGATTTTTATTAAGGATTTTAAGAGCTTTTAAGGTCCTAATGATGTGTCGTTCTTATTCGAAAGTATTATTTTATAAATTTTCTGGTAAGATATTACCAAAAATCCAAAATCTATTATATGTCACTCTCTAATACATGATTTCTTATGGAAATTGTCGATAATATAATTTTTTGAATAAGTGCAATACATCATTGGTTTGGACCTATAAAGGCTCCTAAAATCCGTAATAAAAATCCATAACCTATTTAAAAAACAAAGTTGATGATGGCAGTTCGAAGACGAAACGTCGGTGTAAATCTAATAACACTGTCTTGTAGTGACAGAAAAAGTAGCATTAATAATGTAAATTTTATTTTTTATATATCTACTCCAATAGCGTGATAAAAGATAAAAATGACATCGCAATATTCTGTTTTTTCCAAAAGTCCTCGGAAGTATTAGAAATTTTAATCTTTAAAAGTAGCATTTTGATCAGCATCAAATTGCTAAACTTTGCCTCCATTTACCTCGTATCTCTTCAAGTTTTGAGATCCTAATGATAAGGCTCGAATTTAAGTCACCCTGAACACGTAAAAGTGTACAGGGTGACCCTTAATTTAAAGCTTACAAGTACAGTTGGCAAAAAAGTAAAATTTGTGTTTTTTTATAATATCAAGTCGTTTTTAAAGATGATTTTAAATTTATTTTTGTTAAAAACGACTAAGTTTTCTTCATGCTTCCCCTAGAATCATCAACCGAACAAAAATTCTGGCATCGAAAGTTTTAAAATAGTAATATTATTTTATTTATTTCTTAATGAACTACAACATCCTAGTATAGTTGTTTAATTGTGTGGTGAGTTTCTTGCTGGACAAACGATTTATTTCTTAAAGTTTTGTTGAAAAATTGAACATAATGAAGGTAGGTCTAAGCTTGAGATAAAAAAAATCTTGACTACCAAAACAAAAAGAATTGCTTCGGATATTTTAATCCAGAAAAATCTTATTAGCAGTTTGAGTGGCTAACAGGTTGTTAAATCAGAAATAATCTGTTTTGTTGGCCTTGTTTGCTTTTCGTCAGTGACAAAGGTGTTTGAAATCAGAATGGTTTTGGCGATTTTTATAAGGCAATTAAACAACATGTTATATACAAAACTCACTTGCAACGAGTTTGCGAAAAATGATAAAGGAATTGGATAGCCTTTGTAATAGTTGAAATTTTTTTGAGCGCATGCCCCACTTTTCCCATGTTTTTCAGGCATTTTATTTACAAATGTATGAGCAGTGCCTATGTTTATAAAACATGTAATAATAATTATTTTTCATGATCAGTTCAATTCAAATTATTGTGCATACATAATAAAATAATAATACTATATTTTAATTAAAATATATAATGTTATTTATAAGGAAAGGTACTAAATAACGTTGTTGTTATGGAGTACGCCACAGTAATACGCGTAATTAATCCTTTCAGGAGAATTGATATTATTTTATTAGTTTTCAAAAGCATTGAATTGATATTGTTAATAAAGACATGTATTTGTTCACTTCATTTTGAAGGAGAATGTGGTCCAACAACCAAATATTCAGACCCCATTAGTTGTATAAAAAGAAAAACTAGTGATAAAGTAATATATTGAATTAATTATTAATATAATACCTCGCTAAAAACATAGATACAAGAATTATTTTTTCTTTTTTGTAATTAACTTTACTTATTACCATGACAAGTAGAATACAGTTTTACTTGACATCTAAATTATTATTATCCTAACCTCTCAACTAGTTCGGCTTTATGTCCTCCTTGAGATCGACCATCGCACTTCAACCATCGTCGTAACTGAACACAATTGTGGGCTTCTACGGTAGCATGTACTAATGAGGCACCATCAATTAATTTATTTTTTAATTGCAATAATATTTTAAAGGTGGTAATGCTTGTTGCTCAGCAATATTTATAAAAAGTGCCCGAAACTTTCATATTGTGACTTTTTAACATGGCCGACGCGCTTGCGCTGAGCATATTCTTAAAAGGCCTATTACATTTTTATTGGGTGAGTTTTTACAAATTGAATTTACCTCACGCCACTGTAGATATCCTTAATATTTTAACTATATATTTTAAATCACCCTGTATATCGCAATAATAAATTGTTTTTTATGCACTTCGTATACATATTTGTGGTTTTACCTTTTTGATTTACGTGTATAGATCTGAATTTAATAGCATCATCCATTGGTTAGTTAAGTGATACCAAATGTATGTCTGTTTTTTTTAGCTGTATGAAAAATTATAGAAAACAAATACACATAGATTGCCTTTCAACAACACGCTATTAATTTTCAATTATCATAAACTTTGTATAAAAAATATATCAGGTAAAACAGTCATTTATCTCGTTAAATATATTTTAAATATTTAAATAATGTTGTCGACGAAAATTGTTTTATAATTTTGTTATTCCATCAAATGTTTGAAACCACACGAAATTATTTTATTACCTTTTATTGACACACAAATTAGATATAACAAATCCTCGCATGTTAGAATGTAGATATTTAGTTTTATGTAAAGTACAGTCAAATTCGGTCTTAATCATGTAAAACGATGTAATATTTACCATATATTTACATTTCTACAAATAATTATAAAAAACTTGTGATGGCAGTGCTTAATGGTAATGATCAAAATTCGAATAAAGAAGAAACTACCAAAAATAGGTATGTATTTAATCACGTGTTTAGTTTTAAGGTGGCAGGGTAGATAAGTGGTCGTCCTGTATATTAAGTAGTAATGTTAAATAAGTCTTTTTTTACTGAAAATATTTCCAGATTAAGTAGCTTAATATGTAATAAGTAAGAAATATGAAAAACATTTACTTCCTCCCTTCTTCTTTTAAACAACTGAGCCTACCTATTAGGCCATATTTATAAAAATTGAGTTATTGCTTTAAAGGTAAAGGTAAAAGTAAAAGGTAGAGCTTACAAGGGAACGGGAAAAAGGAAAAAGTCTTTCTTTATTTCATATTCATAATCTTTTCCTTTTCTTTGTAAGCAAATCCTGGCAAGAAGAAGAAAAAAGTATTTTTTTAATCGACACGCGCAAGGTATGTTAGTATGTTTGTTGCCATTGTTGTGATTGAAGAACATGACAAGTGACAAAGAACTGTCGAACGAACAGTTAGTGTCTCAAGATATTGACAAGCAATCTGAACGTAAGTTCATTGCCAAAAGAATACAACGATTCCCGGATATGTTAGAAAAATCCCAACTCCTCGCGAAAAAACCGAAGAAGCAAGCAGCTATTGAGAAAGTTGTCGCAGAGTATAGACAGCTGTATGAAGTCAAGGCTAAAGAAGAAAACCACCAAGAACAAAACGATCAATGTTCATGAAAACGTAATTTTGATCACATATGCCTTGAACATTAATACCAGCATATTTTTGGGTTTACATATTCATCCCCATACGCGGTTTTCAATTTCAACATGCGTGCGTTCGATTAGTTCCTAATTCAGTCGAGGAAAATCCCTTTTCCGCTGCCCATTTTTTGGGTTTCCATAAATTCCATTTTCGAGTCAGCGATACCACTCTGGAAGCCCGATTTGACATGTACCGTAAAACACTTTCATTTTTGTTCTAGCGAAAGCCACCTCCCTTGTTTTCAGGTTTTCGCCAATGAAGTAGTCGGCTAACCACTGCACGTTTATTTCGTTAAACCGAAGGAGGGTTTAAAAGTCGCTCTCATGTGGAGTAAGCCTTTCTTTGTACACTTTTCTGCGCATACTTGTCACATCCGCCATGAGAAACTCGAATTCAATAAAATTATCACTTGCGCATTACAAACTAAACCCTCTTAATCTGTATGTCGTATAAACGAATGAAGTATATAATATTTGCTACAGAAGCTTCTCTGAACTAGATGCATATTTTTTGAAGCAAATCCTTTACTTCTAAAGCAAATGCTTCTTTTTATAAATTCCAAAAGACTTAAATCTTTTTCTTTACAGCAACACCTTTTTACTTTAACTCCAAACATTTTCCTTTTTCTTTTAATGAATGAAATGTGACGTCCATGCTTTTATTTTTGTAAGTTAAAGCATTTATATTTTATAAATATGGTCTAATTGTCTTGCTCTAAAATACACTGTTTTGAATTAAAAACAATTTTCGCCTCTGATATTTTTTAATGTTTTTTTAATCTCTGAAATGTGCTAAATTTAAATATGAGCTCGGTTATACTTATCACCTAAAAGTTTTGAGAAAAGAAAGAACAATGTCAAAATATAAAAAAAGTCAATCTTAGAAATCTAGTGAATATTTAAAGATAAAAAAGTAATCATTTTTTTACATTATATTATTTTCTTCTCTGTTTAAGCAATTTCTGTGAAATCTTTTACCGTATGGATTAAAACAGCAACTTAATTATCAGGAAAAATACGAATGGAAATATGTAAGATTAAATAAGCTCTTCAGTTAGATCTCTGTAGTTCTAAATTTACATACGATTTACGATTTATTTCGATACTTAAGAAGCACTTTGTCCAAATCGTGAAAGGCTTGGAGATGTTTTCTCAGAAGGGCATTTCTGGGACAAGAACAGTAGCTTTAAGTTATTATCTGCAGTTAGACAAACCACATTTATACTAGCTTTATGTATTATAGATAATCAAGTGTGCAGAGCATAATCAAACAATATCAACTGCAGTTGCAGAACAAAGGCGTTCTGCCAAAGAAGGTACTGAGGAATTATTTAAGTCAGCTAATAAAATAGCTGAAGCTTTTTACAGCTGCATCTTTTACGTACTGCAGGTCCTCAACAATATAGGGTCAATCATCATGCTGGTTCGTTAAATGAGTATTTTCGCAGCTCGCTATGCGTTTCCTATTTGGACTCGTTATCATTCTCATTAAAGTTGAGGTTTAGCAAAGAACAATAGCCTACTCTATCACAGAATAATATTAAAACTTCGCATAAAAGATGTGTCGAAGTTTATTAATTGTAGGGATTACATCAGATGCCAAGCTTGGCGTAATTTCTGGAAAAATAAGAAGGAGAATATTGAAATTTTGAAGATAACAGACATAGTTCAATAAGCAGAAAATTTTTATCCTAAGATTAATACATTTAGTACTCTCAGACGCGTAAAAACCTGGCTGAGATTAACAATGATTAAGGAAGAGGCTAAATAAACTGTGTATGGTTAGTGTGCATAAAAAACTTAAACAGTATGGTGATTCTTTCCTAAAGATGTCATACACCGCTTGACTGAAGATCCGAGAAATTTTTTTTCATTTATCATAATTATTTGACTACCTACAAGAAATTCTTCACCTTCCCCTCCCTGGAGAAAAACCTGAATCCGCCCATGGTTAAGTCGGTTTAAAATAAAAACTAAAAAAGGCAATCATTTAGGAGGCGATTAATTTTAAACCAAATTATCCCAAATTTGTATTTTTTAAAATAAAAAAAAGTATTTGATTCAAAAGCCAACAAAGACCATTCGATAGTTGCTTTTCCCCCTGGAACAGTCCAATTTATCGTGGAATGTATAACTTTCCTTCGGAGGTTTTAATCGTCTCGATATGTATATAACTGCGTTAGGATTTACCCAACATCCATCAGTCATTAAATTGGATAACAATACGAAATTACTCAAGTTAACCCAAAAAGCTTTGTAGCTTTCATGTTCAAAAATTAAAATGGTAGTCAGTGGCATGAGGTTATTAAATATATCCTATATTTTACAAAATTTATGATGTTTGAAATAAAATATATAGAGAGCCCAAAAAAATTTGTATACATAAGTAAAATTAAAAACACAAAAGTATTTTTGCATAAGCTCAATTAAGCTTTAGTTATCAAAATTAGAAAATCATACAAAAAATTATTTTTCTAATTTTATCATTATGATGCATGTAACAATACCTTTAATAAAGTATAAGTAGAAAAACAAATACCATAAAGTTTGATTACAGTTGTTTAAAAAGATTAACAGGTATTAGCCAAGGTTAAATAGGATTTTCTGATGTGAAAAGATTTTTTTATTGTATTAGTAACACACTTTTATTCAATACGGTTCCAGATTAAATAAAGGGTGTCCTAAAAAAATAAATATTTTTTAGTAGCGAATTTTTCATTGGGCTGAGTAGGCGAAAGCCTAAGGCCCCCAAGGGGCTCTAATGAGAAAGAGACCCCACGCCATGCTAATGATCGTTTGCACTAAGCAATAAGAAAATCAAAAATATCGGCAATATTTATAAATATCTAATCAATGGAGTCCTTTATGTCATTATATATGATATATATAACAAAAGAGATATTTATTGAATAAAGTCAATTTAGCAATATTTAGAAAGGATATGTTTTAAACAAAATGATTGCAGTATTGCTTCCAAAATGTTGACACTATTTTTGGAAAAAAACAACCCTATTGATATATTTTCAAATCTTTGTGCAATTCCTAACGTTTACTGAGAAGCAGAACGGGTGTTTTCAAAAAATGGCCTGTATAAAAAATAAATTTAGGTCCATAATAATGGATAAAACGTTAAATAACCTTTCAATTCTGCCTCTTAAATATGATATCACGAGATACATTTCTTATGATGAAGTAATTTACGAATATATATCAGTTAAGTGCAGAAGAGAAACATTTAAAACGGCGAAAGCATTCGAGGTACTGTACGTTCCACAATAATTCGTTGATTTCTCGTTTTACCTGCTACTGTTAGTCGTAAAACTCAATATACTTTGGGTACCCGCATGTAGGTCCGGACTTAAATGGCAGGTGTTGAATAGAAAGCAGAGTCTTTTCGTCTTAGTTCATCGGTCGTTTGGAGGGTTAGCTAACCTAAACTATTAATATTAGGTAATCAGGACCTGTACCCTTTCAAAAGGTGCGGTGCCTACACAATAGGTATTTGTCAGGCAACCTATTTATGGTTGGGTTTTCCACTGAGGTTGTTATTTAAATTTTATTGCGGTCAAGAAATTAACTAATTATTGTGAAACGTACAATATCCATGTTATACTAACCTTTGTCATTCCAAGCTATTCGTATAGAAATATGAGGATCGTGTTTTCTTGACCTCCTATAATAATGCTGCTATTAGTCGTACTCTTATTCTTGCCTCTTCCATTACCAAACTCTGGGACTTTTTTTTCTTGACCAAGCTTAAATAATTTTGATCAAGGCATCTTTTTTATGTACTTTTAGAGAAGAAACCAGTCACCCATCATGGAAAATATGGAAAAAGAGAAGATATGTTGTATCAGCCATGGCGTTTTGTGGATTTTTCAACGTATATATTCTAAGAGTTAATTTAAGCATAGCTATAGTAGCTATGACATCGGACAGGATGGTTCAAGGAGAAAACGGAACAATGCAAAACATTGTAAGTAAATTATACATGGAATAAATGCTTATTCGTATGTTTAACTGAACACCTTAAATATGTTTAGTGAATTAAAATAAAATTAGACTACAAACTTAATAATAAGCTGAGCAACCGTTAAAATTCAGAAACCAGGATATGTTTTTAAGTGTAAATTATCTGTAAAAGCTTATAATTTACCCTTTGAAAATCCGACAGAACAACAAGATTCTTAAAAACTTAAATAATAAGCTCTGTTGTGGTGCTTTGTCGGTAGATATTTTATGCCGAGCTGGGCAATGCTGACTGCTGCATCTTCGTCAGAAACGAAAAGGCGTGATGCAAGAAGCAAATGCCCACTGAACACCGTTGCTCGTGACATTATTACGGGGTTTTTTAACGGATTTTTTAATAAAAACCAACACCAACATCTCTAACCAAAACTATTCAGAATAAAAATAACATTACCCAGAGGTTAATGTGGATACTTCAAAGGTAGTAGTTATGTATAGCGTCCTTGATGATACTACGCGTTGTCTAAAAGGTGACGTGAAATGCAATATGTTTATGTTTCGGTACTTGGACAATATTGACGGAATTTGGAGAAAAATGGGGATAACATCTAAAACCCAGTACCCACGGTACCAGGGTTTTCCGATATTGCGCACCCCTTTATCTTTATTTATTTATAGATAAAAAATAGTTTATATGAAAGTTGCAGGATTTTATAAGATTTTCATGGTGTAAGATAGAAAAACAAATGATGATCGGAAAATTAACAAATCATATCAACTTCGTTATTTTAAATGAACACCTGTATATGATTGATAAGTTAATATATTTGAAAAAGGTTCAGAATTTGAATTTTCAATCATATACAGGTGTTCCTTTAAAATAACGAAGTTGATAGTGATTTGTTAATTTTCCGATCATCATTTGTTTTCTATCTTACACCATGAAAATCTTCGAAAAATGCTGCAACTTTCATATAAACTATTTTGTTCTATCTATAAAAATAAAGATTTTAAAGGGGTGCAATTATACGGAAAACCCGTACCTAGTACCTAGGTTCTATAAAATCTTCGTGTGCTGTTATGAAGATAAATAAAACTCATGTTGGGCGGGATTTGAGTTCGATTCGAGCAGTGGACAGCACAGAAATTAAGTAAGAACACAGTGTTGGATATAAAAAATGTTACGGGTTACAACTCTCTTTGAATTAAATAAATTTCACTTAAGCTGTTTTACTTAATTAGGCGAATAAACAATATATCTTACTCTAGAAGTGAAATTTCCAAAGTTCAGCTTAAAATTTAACTTACGCAGCCCCACAAAAAGAATTGAAAGTCTTAAAACCTTGACCATGGTTTCTTTATGTTTTGGGGTCTCTAAATCCGAATCCGGGTCTATTTGAACCTATCAGGTCAGGGTCAACAGCATTTCAAGGTCAAATCTGCAAAATTACGCAGCCCATAAAAACAATTGAATGTTTGAAAGATTTGACCATGCTTTCACCAGGTTTTTGAGGTCGCTGAATCCGAATCTGAGGTCAGTTTGACCCCATCAGGTCAAGGTCAAGGGCACTTTAAGGTCAAATCTCAGATCATGACCCGATGGGGTCAAACTGACCACGGATTCATATTCAGCGACCTTAAAGCGTGGTCAGTATTCCCCATCAAATTTGGTTGTCATTTGACCTTAAAATGACCTTGACCCTGACCTGATGGGGTTAAACTGACCCCAGATTCGGATTCAGCGATTTTAAAAACATAAAGAGATCATTGTCAAGTCTTTCGGACCTTCTACTTTTTTGTGGGGCTGTGTTATTTTTACTCTCCCGACTAATAACTTACTAATCTATGGAATATACGATAGATGTTATACCCAACTGCTGTTCTATTGTGGCGCAACCAACTGTCCTTCCAGGACTGGTTTCTAAAAAAAGCTGTACGTTTACTGCTTTTTGTAATAAAAACATATAACTAAAGCTGTATAGAAAAAAAGTAGTGTCCTGGATAAAATAGTATGATTGATCATCTTATTTTAAGAGATCAAGTAGAATTTTTAATCTATTAACAATACATTTTCTTGTTTACTTTTAAGGGTCCCGAATTTAACTGGAGCAACGAATTACAAGGGCATATATTAAGTTCATTTTTCTACGGATACCTAGCTACTCAATTCGTTGGAGGCATATTTGCCTCGAAGTTTGGAGGTAAGACCCTATTTGGCTTGGGTGTGGCTGTGACAGCTGCTTTGACTCTAATTACCCCTTGGTTAGCTGCCAATGTTTACCTTTTAATTGCTGTAAGAGTAATTGAGGGTCTTTTTGAGGTAAGAAATAAAACCTATTTTACAGAGTTAATAAATATGAAATGTATTCTATAAAGAATTTTGTTGGTTTAAAATTATCAGTATAGCATTCTGTGTTCAATATCTAACATGGTTACTAAAGTATGCAGGTATGTTCCAAGCATACTTTTGCGCAATTTATTATCTTCGGTCTAACAGGATTTACCAATGAGCTGTTAGTTTAACTGCAGAAAGCATCGATTTGGCATAAGCGTGGCATCATAAACGCACATTCTAAGGTTCTGCCTAGCGATGAATGAACCTCTGTACTTGAAACAATAAAAACCCAAAAAACCCGGAAAATGGTTACTACAGATACTATTTTGTCGTAAAGCGTGGCTGCCAATTATCTTTCTGTTTCATTTATTTAATAGTATATTGTATATGATTAAATTTTACTTAATTTGTTCTTAAAATTACATTAAATTATGCTCTACTATTGTATTTTAAACTGTGAATAATATTTGTTAAATTTATTACTAAAAGTATAACACAGAAAAGTAATGATGTCAAAATACCATTTTGTTTTTGGACAGCTACTAATAAAGGCGCGACAACGTGACAACAGAGGATTTTTCGTAGAACCGTACTTCCGCCACCTTCGGCTTCGCTCGACAGATGACACATTCAATATGGTATTTTAGTCTAAATGTGTGTTGTTGTTTGGGTAATTTTGTGACAATTGTATAAATTTCAGTTTTGTGTAAGGATTTTTAATAAATTAAAATTGTAAGGCAGTGCCAAGTGTGTAAAGTTACGAATATGATTCCTGGATTATGATTTCACAAGTAAGTACTAACTATGCTTGTACCATTCTATCGCCAATAATAAACACAACATGTTGGGCGCAGCTCTTGACTGCGTTTATGAATGAAATGCTTTCTCTATCTATGATGTCAGCTCATTGGGATTTACCGAAAAGTATAGCTACTTCAAAATAACTACCCAAAATTAATGTATTAACTTAGAATATGATAAAAGTAAGCAAAATTTTGTTGTGCTTAATAGCCGTTTTATTTAGACGGTCCATTACAGTTGTTATACTCAATTTAAAAATTTTGTTCTATGGCATTAAAAGTATAGATATCTACGTGTTTTCATAACTCAAGCAATAGTTTAGAAATAGATAGTTTTCAACTATGTTATGATATAGCAATGGTAGATGATGAATGAATGTAGTGTCATGTCCGCCTCGTGATTGTAAAGCCTGAAATATGCAACATACGCCGCGTTTGCCATGAGAACACATATTAATTCTTTTTTCTTGTTGCGCCTCAAAAATAGAACAATTAAAAAAATTCAAAAAATATTAATATTTAAAATTTTCAATTAAAAAAAAATGTAAATAATGCGAAATATTATTGGATGACCCTCTTTGCGGTCAAAAGTCAAAATTTTGGATTTTTGAATTTTTAACTGCAAAAATCATTATGAATTGGTTGTTTATCGATCATTAAACAATTTTTATCATAAATACGATGAAAAGTAGAATAAAATGAAAAAAACTTTTCGATATGTCAATGTATTGATTTTAACGGCCAAACAGTAGTGGAGCTTTAATTCTATATAAAAACCCATATTTTTATCTGATAGGGAGTTACATATCCTTGTATTCACGCAGTTTGGGCAAAATGGGCACCACCTTTGGAAAGAGCCAGGTTAGCTACTATTGCTTTTTCTGGATGTTTCGTAGGAACAGTAGTAGCAATGCCAGCATGTGCTTATCTTGCCAATATTTTGGGATGGGAGAGTGTATTTTATATTTGTGGTAAGTTGTTACTGATGTGTCACATAATAACTATTCCAGTTGATAGCCAAGTGGGTAAATATGTAAAAATATAGTGCCTTTAAATTCAGTCAGAGTTTCGTACCAGGGTACTTTAAAATAACTAGGGCAAGTATTAATTAATTTTGTCAGTTACCTTAGCTTCTTAAATATTTCTTTCACATCTATTAATGAACATTACTAATAATTTTAGGTGCGTCCGGTCTTCTTTGGTTTGTAGCTTGGATAATTTTGATATCAGGATCTCCAGAGCAAGACAAGAAAATTTCAGAAGAAGAACTCACGTACATTCAAGAATCTTTAAAATGCGCCTCAAAATCCCATACGTATAGTGGTAAAGTACCATGGAAGAAAATTTTTACATCCGCACCAGTTTGGGCTATAGTAATATCGCATTGTGGAGAAAACTGGGGATTTTATACTTTGTTAACTCAATTACCAAAATATTTAAAAGGTTGGTAAAAGATACTTTATTTAAAATAATATAAATTTTCACCAAAACCACGAAATTCACATTCAAAAAAAAAAACGTGTATATTTTTGAATTATTTTGAAGTATTTCAAAATTATTTTTAATGATATACCTCTAGGTGTCAGTTGTAGGACAGCACAGAGAACGTTTTTTTAAAAACGCATATGCATTTAAAAATTAACACTAAATTTCACACTACTAAAAATTTATGGTTTTCCCTACTTGGATTTGAAAAGAATATGCAGTTACCACAAATCAGGGCCGTATTTAGGCGGTGGCGAAATGGGCGCCCGCCAAGGGCGCAGCATTCAGTGGGGCGCAAAATCGGCAATGAATTTTTTTATCAGTACCGTAGTCATATTACTATTATTTTTTATTGACAAAATTATTTAAATAAATAAATTACCACAGAACAATTTTATAACAAATTTTTAACTTAGATACTTAATTTAATTATTTTTAACATATTAAGACTGAAAAAATGTATAAGCTGTTATTAAAATATCAATTTATCCTGATACCTACAGCGAGAATGTAACTCTTTGAATTTTTTTAATATTTAAGCTGCGGATAAATTGGTATATTATAAATTGGGAGCAGCACTAGTTATTTTCTTGTTGCATATTATTTAATTTATTAAAGTATAAATGTTAGGTTTTAGTAGTCCTGCTATGCACAATATTTTTGTAACTAGGATTTTATTATTAAGAAAAATAGTAAGTTTAATTATCCGCAAATAAGGATGTATAATTAATTTACATTTCACTTCTGTCAGTCAGATAAACAGTTGTTTTATGTAATCATATCTTTTTCAAATATAGTAGACTAATTTTTTTATATAAAGAAAATTTAGAATTTGACACAAATTCCACCACAAAATTGGTATTTTAAAGAAAATTCTAGGTTTAAAGAACTTTAAACCTACAACTTTGCACTTTAATTTTTTAAATTTCCGTATAACCCCCCGAAATCCCCATTTTCGTTGAGGGGTATTCCATACTCCCCAAATCCCATGGTATGTGGGGGGAGGGGACGCAAATGTTAAGCCCCGCCAAGGGCGCAGCCATACCTAGATATGGTCCTGCCACAAATTGCCAAAATCTTTCAAATTATTTTGATCCTTGTGATATTTTCACAAATAAAAATGAATAGTTAGTTAAATATTCTTGGATTAGTTAAGAATGCTTTAATATTGTTACTAAATACAATAAATTATATGCAAAAAACAGTGAAATTTTTCTCAACTTTTTTTTCGTAACCAAAAAACACTAAAAACATAGAAGTTAAAAGTACCTATTTTATGTAGAAAAATAAAATTTATTTACAAAAAGGGTCCTAAAAATAGATTTTTTATTTAGATCCAAATCCCAAATTTTAATTTTCCTAAAAACTTCCAATTATATTTTGATATTCGTACTAAACTAAACATTTTTTGGTCTATTAATTTCCTCCTCTCACTTTAACAAAATGGTATTGCATGCGTTTTTGATCTCATTAGTGGACTTTAAGGGTGGCTGTCAGATGATCTTTTATTCCTTTTTATGACATAAAAGTAAATCTATAAAAATCGGTGTGGATAACGATGAAGATAAAAATACGGGCAATTAAGATAAAGTTAAAAAACAGATTTAAGCTTTTTATTATGTATGGTTAACATGCTAAACATTTGCGACGTTGCCTGCAGGGATTTTTTTTTATCGAAAGTCCTTTTCTTACACATTATAAATGTTTGATACACAACAAAAGCCAATTTATGAATGAACGGTTATATCTCCCTTTGCTTATATATCTATGTTCTAGCCCCAAGCACGAGATAAGAATGAACAACTGACTTTTTTTAAAACTGATTTGTTTAAGATAATATTATTTTTATGTTTGATTTATGTTAATAATATGATACCTAAATATTTAGAGCATCACATATCATACAAATGACCTCTAATCGTTAAAGCATTTTGAAGCTTTAACTAAAAACCCAATTTTCGTTAATTGTGACCCCCGTCTGCTCTGTGACTTTTTCAATAGTAACTCTCTGAGTTCGCAGTCTTTACTCAGAAGACTAAGGTTTACCCCCAAAAACGACAAATAGTTCAAAAAAGAACATGCTTCTGTCCATTATGAGTAAAAGTGCAACTAAGAATTTAAATAGCAAATCAAGAGAACGAACTTATTTTTATTAACAGGCCGTATTTGCCATATTTAAACAATTATATAATGGAGGATTTTTTACTACAAAACTTTGACATCTGGCAGATATTTTAGTAATTGAAGAAAATAAGTTATTCCTTTACGCAATAAAAATGTCAGGTCCGTATTAGAAAAATGATAATATTTAAAGAACGAAACGACATATTTAAAATAATCTTTATTTGTGTGAAAAAGAACCATACATTTTTTTTATATTAGACATCTTTAAAAGTCACCAAAAAAAATAAAATGAAATCACGGGTTTTTTAAAATTTCTAAATTATTTAAAATATTTTTAATTTTTAAACAGCCTCGAAATTGTACAATTTTTGGTCCTTTTATGGTTTTCGAGATTTTAATATTTACCATCAAATTTGCAGCACCCTGTATTACCACTAAGTTAGTCATGTATACAATAATATTATAACTAAACATATCCACTGATTATTTTAGATATTTATGATTATGATTTGGGCAAATCAGGATTCTGTCAGCACTACCATATCTTGTTATGGCGATATTAATACAGTTTTCTGGCCAGTGGTCAGATTGGTTTTTGGTTAAGGGAATCTTGACTACAACCCAAGTTAGAAAAATATTTAATTGCAGTGGATTTCTGTCCCAAACCGTTTTTATGTTAATTGCCGCCTTTTGGTCAGACAGAATTGGATCTGTTTTTTGTTTAACAATGGCTGTTGGACTGGGAGCTTTTGCATGGTCAGGATTTAGGTAAAAGAATGAAAAATTTACGTATTTATTTTATGTGTCTTTTTTACTCTAAAAATAGAAAAAAATAGTTTTCCATAAAAGAGTACTTTTAACAGCAAAAAAACGGTAATAACGAGATTGCCGGATTAAAATACCGCTTTTTGTCAAATTATATTGAATTAACTTTATTAAAAATGATGAACCTGTTTACCTATTCACAAAATAATTAAATTTAAAAACAAAATTAACATTAAAATAATATATTTTTTCTTTTTATAGCGTTAATCATTTAGATCTTGCACCTCAACACGCAAGTATACTTATGGGAGTCAGTAACACTTTTGCTACGATACCAGGAATTGTGAGTCCCACTATTACCGGATATATTGTAAAAACTCCACCTGTAAGTAAAATTTTAAACATTGTTATTTAAAAATAGTTTTAATTAATTTTTAACGTCGAAAAACTAAATTATTTTGATATAGAAAGATAGGTTTACTATTGTATAGTACATGTTTGTAAACCAACTAAAAAAGAAAGTTATTTAAAAAGAAAAATGAGTTTGCTCTTATGGGAAAAGTGGAATGAGTGAAAAAATGTAAATTAATGTAATTTAAACAATAATTAAAATAAAAATTATAAATTTTCTTTTAAAACCTTATGGCTTTTTAATTAAAAAAGTTCCCAGAATTGCCAAAATGTCTTAAAGAAAACTTTAAACTATTTTAATTATTATTTGATAGTACTTTAACTGATTTTTTACATTTTTTGACTTATTCCACTTTTTTCATATAGATTACAGATACAGTGCTAAATTTTGAGGGTCTATTCTACCGAAAGGTGTTTGTTAAGAATCAAATTTTAATTATAACATAATTTAAATAATTAAAATTGGTTATGATTATTTAGTAAACTTCATTTTAGACTGTGGAACAATGGCAGACAGTATTTTACATAGCCGCAGGAATTTACTTGTTTGGAGCGATTTTTTATGGTACTTTTGCCTCTGGAGAACTTCAACCGTGGGCTGTAGAAATTGAAAGTGACACCAGTGAAAATGGTCTAAAAAATGATTCAAAACACGAAATGGGCGTTCGTAATGATGCTTTTGTTAATGAAGATGTAAAGGAATAATAAATACTGCCAAAACATTATTTTATTTATATTTAAAGTTGTGTTTTTGTGATTTCAACATCAATAGTTATAAAATTGCTAGGGTACTAGGAAGAAATTACCGAGCAAGAGGATGATCAGTTGTTAAAATTGAATTAATTGATTTTATTCATAATTCAGTAATTTGTAACTTCCTAAACTTTTAATACAAAATTTACGTGATTAAACCCTTACTATTAAATTAATAAGGTCTTTGATAAAATCTTGTACAAAACCAGCATTTTAATAATGTTATTTAAATTTTTGGAAAAATTTACCAAAAATCTACCAAGAAAGTATAATTTTCTTTAGTCTTTTATTTTAAGCCTGAATTTTAAAAAATAAATTATTTCTACCTTTCTCAAAAAATGTCGAAATCATATTTAAGGTCATAAGGTCAAGCATAGTCAAAGCCAGATGTTATTTATTTCCATTCGAAGAGGTCTAAATCTTAATACTTTTTTTTATCCCTAAAGTAGACTGTAGAATCTGCTATCTGCAGAGTTTTTCGTTCCCCCTCAAACCTACAAATCTTTAAGTCCCATGGGGCAACCATTAATTACGTGAGCTCAAAATGGGGAAAAGGGTTATGTAGATGAAAGAGCTATAGCGTTACTTTCGAGAATAACATAATTTAACGTAAATACATTGTATCCATGGCAGCTTCAAAAAGCAAGAATTTCTCTTTCGAGCCAAAAAGTATTTCTTCGCTTCTCATCTCTGTGTATCCCAAATAAGTCCTTCTTTGGAATATTATTTCCAAATCTTAGTATTCTTCATTCATGATCTCACTATTACAGAAAAGCTTTTTTCTTTTACCCACCGGCGAGCTGTAGGGGACCTATCGTACTTTTATATGTAGTTCCTCTGTTTCTGCTCTTAGGAATTAGCCAATATAATTACTTCTCCAGCTTCTTACAGCACCAATATAGCAACACGTATTGCCACTCTCTTACATCCCTTTAGAGTCCATATGAAGATGCCCCAAACAACGAAATATTTTACATCCTAACTCTATTAAAATCTATCTTAAAACTACTAAATTTTTTTTAAATGACTAACTGTAAGCGTTATGTTTGTTTTATTAAAATTCAGAATGCAGGAAAGGTCAGTTTATTTTATAAAATATATGTACGATAATAAAAGAGAAACAACAAAATTTAATTAAATACTTATTTATTATTAAAACTTATATAGATATTACATTATCTAATTATATTTGGTCCCATGCAGTTAACAAATAAATAACCTATATTACCTTGTTATATCACAAAATATAAAAAATTAGCAGTAGTATTCACTAAGATGGTCTAAATAAAAAGCCTTTATCAGGGTTTAAAACCGATAATTGCAATTAATGTTGCTATCATAAAAAACTAGGACATAAGAATTTCCCTTACCCCATTTACACATCGTGGATGGCAAATAGGTATATTAGGTTATAAAGTAAGTGGTAACCTTAAACTCCTGAAACTTAGTATAAAAATAGGTGTAGCTTTCTCACAGTTTAAATAAAAGAAAAATAAACGGTTGGCAACCCTTAGAACAACAATAATGCAGCTATGTTCAAAATGATTTTTACAGTTTTAAACCCTTCTTGTGTATTTTTTTTGCGGCAGTTCTTTTTGCATGCAACATTATTTTAAAATTTTACAGATGTTTGTAAACAACGAATTTTATTAGTTTTGAAATTATAGTATAAAATGAACGCGCAAAATAATTTTTGAGTTACTTATTAATATAATTTAACCAACACTCGAACACTCTTTTAGGATTAGGAGGAAGTTAATTGTATACTGTCAAAATATTCAAAGGTTGATACTAAAAATGATTAAAATATTCACCACAATTGACGGGCAACTGCAAAAAACATAGTGCCTTTTTTGCATGAAAGCAAAATTTCTGAAATTATGCCTATGGGGTCTTCCATTAATCACGTGGGGTTTTATAGCATTTTTTTAAATTCCCTCCTACCCGAAATCAGGTTTTTTTTTGTACAAAGTTTCTTAAAAATTTTAGAATATTATCTTTAATAACAGGTAAGTATAATCTAATTCAATTCTGGAAATCTAAGGACCGTAACAAAAATTGTCCAAACAGGTTGTCGCGGCGAACTAAGGAATCGTTGCCTGGCAACGGCAAGTCGAGCTCACACGTCGCTTTTGGTTGTTTAAAATCGCGCGTTCAACGACAAAATAAATACAAGCGATATCTTACTACACCCCCACCCCATCCTCCCACCTTGTGATATTTCGTGATTTTTGTCGAACCCCCTCTCTCCTTCCGAGCTTCACGTAATTAATGGACGACCCCTATACATAAAAATGGCAGTTAAAAAAATTCACGTAAAAAATCTTTAAAATTGTAAAAACACATTTAAAAACATACAGTAAAAAATTGTAACATATGTTTTCAAAAATAATGCCAAGCAAAATAGGAGCATACATTAGAAATTTTAATTTCCTTGTCAACAAAATCTAAATTAAATCTTAAACCTTTTTAGTAAATATGGCTGTAAAGGCTTTCTATTTAGAATATTTATTTTTTAGTACCCTTAGCTATAAAAGTACTATACCATTTTACAATAACTATCTCTACGTCTCATTCTAAACTTCTTGCTACGAACTACATTATAATCACTATCGTATACGTCAGGAATACTCATTTGAACCAAGTCATTAAATACCATTTCTACAGTACTGCAATTGTACAACTTTTTCTCGTATTCTATTAATTGTTTAAAGAATCCACAGTTTGGTCTGATCCTAGGTCGTCGAAGTTTCACATAATTATATGCTTCTAAAAGTTTCAGTCGATGATACTTCATCAGGTAAGCTATGCAAATGCTTGGTGATCGACTTACGCCAGCAACGCAAAATACCATACATCTACCGCCAGTTGAAGCTACCTGAAAGAGAAGAAGTTATTTTTTCATTATTTTGTAAATTCGGATGAGAAAAAATGTGTTTATTATACGGTTTTAAATGTAATAATAAAAAAAATTAATACAGGAAAATTTAACCTTTTTTAAACAAAAAATATTAAAATATGTAGACTAAACACATATCTTAGCCGCATTGCATTTTTTTTCTTTTGCTTCCGCTAAATTAAAGGTCTTCAAAGCACGGATAAAGCACATTTTTGGAGTTTTTTTTGCTTTTAAATTTTTTAAATATTTTTAAAATAAAACCTATTTTGTGATGTGTTTTTATGATTTTTTTCATAATTTTTAAAGGGGTGATAGGGGGTCAAAAAATTCAATATATATTTTTTTCGCTATTTTTTATATTTTTTTAAACTTTCAATTTTAAATTTTTTAATTATTTTGAAAAATGTATTTATAACTTTTGGAATAAAAAGATTTAAGGTAAACTGGTAAGAACGATTTTTTTTAAATTGCCTCTACTTTTTAACCCATTATCAACAACTTCCATTTTGAAAAAAAAAATATCGAAAAATAGCGAACACAAATAGATTTTGAATTTTTTAATACCTACCCTTTCAAAAATTATGAAAAAAATCATGAAGGTAGATCTACTAAAGACATATCACATATATTTTTTCATCATAACGTGGGACAATAGGCTTTGTTAAAAAAATTAGAATTTTTAAAGCCTTAAAAAAATTGAATTTTTCAAAAAAAATGCGCTTTAAAGACCCTTGATTTGGCGCTAGTAAAATCTTTAAATACGGCTGAGTATTTAAAACGAAAGTCTTCATGATTCAATCAAACGATTTGAAGCATCCACGATTTAATAAAAACAGTTTGAAAAGCACGTTTTTTATTCTCAAGAAGCCCCTCTTATGCGCCAAAGCCCTTTTCTTTAAAACGATTTTGTCAATGCTGTCTACGACCCCAGCCACGAGTACTTGTCCATGCGCACGCGTTCACACATGCACGCACGCCCCAGGGCCGTATCTAGGCGGTGGCGAGACGGGCGCCCGCCAAGGGCGCAGCTACCTGGGGGCGGAAAATGGACCATGAAAATTTTTGTTTCATCAGTTGTCAGTATCGTTGTCATATTAATATTTTTTATTGACAAAATTAATTAAATTAATAAATTACAACAGAACAATTTTATAGCAAATTTTTAACTTAGATACTTAATTTAATTATTTTCAATATTTTAAGACTAAAAAACGTATGAATAATAATAACATATCAATTTATCCAGATACCTATAGCGAGAATATAACTCCTTTAATTTGTTTAATATTGCTGCAGATAAATTGGTATTTTATAAATTGGGGGCAGCTCTAGTTCCAAACTTAGAATGTATTTTTCTGGTAGTTTCTGTAAAAATCAATGAATCATTCGTTTAGCTAATATATATGTCTTAAATTCGACTCTCACCATGGGGATCTCAGAAACGGTAAGAGATACGACGAAGTTAAAATTGGGACAAAGTTGGGAAGCCCAATAATACACTGTTAAAAAAATTGAAGTTATCTCTTGTACTTTTGGAAATTTAGCGAAATAACTAAAATGCCCGATTTTCCTTTTTATTTTTTTACGAGCCTATTTTAAAAGATTTAAAAAAATTAAAAATACATTTATATCGGAACTTTTTGCGCCTTATGTATTGGTGAAGTCAAAACTTTTTTACGACGTTTCGTTTCCGTGAAACCATCCACAACATTATTACTTTTTTTTAAATACGGCCCTGGATTTTTTTATTGATACGCAACTTTGCCCCTTCCTTCGTATCTCTTACCGTTTCCGAGAGCCCAATGGTGACAGTCGAATTTGAAACACCCTGTATCTTTTAAAATATTTTTTACATGTTTCATAGCAAAAGATTTTAAATAGTTTCTGTAAAAACATGTAATAAAAGTTTTTAATTAAATATTTTTGTTGCATATTATTTAATTCATTAAAGTATTAATATTACGTTTTAGTAAGCACAGTATTTTTGTAACTATTATTTTATTGTTGAGAAAATTTATTCTAAGTTTAATCATTCTCAAATAAGGATGTATAGTTAATTTATATTCCACTTCTTTAAACCAGATACAAACAGCTGTTTCATGTAAATCGTGTGTATTTCAAATAGTAGACTAACATTTCCATATAAAAAAATATAGAATTTGACACCAATTCCACCACAAAATTGGTATTTTAAAGAAACGAAATCCTCGGATCACAAAACTTTAGATCTACAACTTTGCACTTTAATTCTGTAAATTTCCTGGGAAAATCTCCGATTTACCCGTTTTCGTTAAAGGGTATTCCATAATCCCAAATCCCCGGTGTGGAAGGGGGCGCAAATGTTAAGCCCGCCAAGGGCGCGCCTTACCTAGATACGGCACTGGCACGCCCCCGTTCATACACGTGCACAAAGGGATAACAACATACATGCTCCCGCGCGTACACACAGACACATTCACATGCATATTTTCGTGGTCTAGCGACTGTAATAGTCAAAAAAAAAAAAGAAAAACGAAATTCGAAATAAGTTTACGATAAAAATAATTTAGCTACATGTTTCTGTTACAGCAATAAACTGCAGTAAATAAAAAATGAAAAATGAAAAAATGTTGATTAGTTGCCAGTTTTAAATAACTTTATTATGCAATATAATATTGATTTTTTTATTTAGATACCAATCTAGAATTGGCATCAAACTTACTTAAATGACTAACTAAATAACTTTCCAAGGTACAGGGCGCTCGAAAGATACTTGTACCAAATTTTATGACGTGCTAATCAATTTTAATTTGTTGGTGTGTAGTTATATAATGATGAAGTATAGTAATCAGCTATAGAAAAGGAAACGTTTGTAAAAGAGAAAGTCATCAGTAAATATTTCTTTAATTTTATATATTATAAACGTGAGAACAATTCTCCTTTTATCCTTTTTTTTGGATAAGCCGTACTGCCAGAAAAACAATAATGTCATTTCCCTGCGAAGATTAATTAACTGTATTGTTTCGCCGTTTTTCTTGCGAAACGCGAACTGTCAAAGCTCAAACCTGTCACTCTGGTCCGCTAAAAAGAACCAACGTGTTTACACCGAAGAAAATCAATTGTCAGCAGGTCAGTGGCATCATTTAGACCTTGAACTAAAAATTTGGTCCACTCCGTGAAAACAAGGATATTGCAATAAAATTTAATTGAAAAATATTTTTTTTAAATCTTTGGATAGTCCACGAAGGCTAATGCCTAAGTACTAACGTACCGTGGGTGTCTTAAGTGTGGTAAGAGGGAGTTTGTTTACACGGGACTTAAATATTTCGAGACTGGGAGAAGAAGGAAAAACCTCTGCGGGTACCAGGTTCCATAGTCTGGACACTCTAGGGATGAAGGAACGAAGAAAGCGGAAAGTTCGGGAAAAAAACAAAGAAATTGTAATTGTTAACTAGTGATTTTGGCTAATGTGCCATGGTTGGTATGTTGCTAAAAGCCTTTTTTAAAAAAGTAGTGTTTTAATATAAATTTTAAACTATTTTAGTTAATAATAATAACTATTTAAGTTACCTTTTAAAGTTAGATAATCTTAAAAAGTGAAAAGAAACACTTGTTATTATTATTAGCGTACTTTTATAAATATGATTTGGATATGATTAGACTGCCAAAAGTTAAAGTTTACGACAGGTAATCTGCCAAAAATTTATCATAATAAACATTGTAATCCATAACATTCACTTCAAAATAAAGGCTGTAACACCTGTACTGTAAACGTTTTTGATGTTTAAGCCAATATTTAAAAAAAATGTATATATGTATACAGGGTTCTAAAAAAATCAGCATATTATATGGACTACAGCCTACATGATAAAAATAATAAAATTGCTGGAACCTGTTAATTAGGCTGTTTGGGAAAATACATTTAAAAAAACATACATTGTCGATATTAAAAAAATATATATCGACTACGAGTGGTAAGGGGTCTACGTCACCAAAGAAAAAACCATAAATGGCACTATATCAGCTGTCAAAATCACATTTGAAATTTATTAATTGACAAAATTTAATATTAGGGAAGCAGAAACCAAAAAAAGTGAAAGGGGTCCATGAGACAAGAAAGTTTGACGACCTTTGATCTGAAATGTCCAACAGAAATTTTTAACAAGACTGATAACGGCAAGACAATTGCTGAAAGACATTTTTAACCCCTTATATAAGATTTTTTTATAGTTTCTTGTTTGTCTATATATTGTTTTAAAATTTAAAAAGGTGAATATTTTGAAAATACTTTTTAAATAAGTATATAAGGCATGTTTTATATACAGTAAAACTCAGGTTAAAGGACACCCTTTTATATCGGCCACTTTCAAGCTAACAAAAATCTACTTTATAGGAAATCCCGTCTATAAAAACCCTTAGGTAATGGACACCCTTATAAAACAGCCACGCCCAGACAAATCTCAATTTTTATAACCTATTTCAGGTAAATCAACCTTTTTATATTGGCCGGAAATTCTTTGGGCTAATTTGTATTTTATTATTTTATGATTGTATTCTGCAAATTTTAAAGGTGAAAATATCCAACAATAATATTTATGGCCAGGCTCAAATAGCATTAGTGGCTTGGGGATTATCTTCACATTATATTTTTAGTTGTGTCTTAAATCGATAGGAATAAAGTTATCGTGTTCGGAATCGAAAAGTGTTTAATCATGTCCCCAAAACGAAATCGTTTGTCACTGAGGGAAAATATTGATGCTATCGCTAAAAGTGAAAAGTACGCTTTGGGTTCGCGAAAACTGGCTAAAAAGTTTGGTGTTGGAAAATCCGAAATAAATGATATTATTAGGAATAAAGCTAAAGGAAATCAATGGTTTGAAGAAGGTGTTAATTTAGAACAAAAGAGGAAATTCCAGAAGTCGGGAGGATTGGCAGTAGATCAAGTCGTCTAAAATTGGTTCTGCAAAGCAAGAGGTAAAATTCCAATATCTGGACCGTTAATTAAACAAAAAGCACTTGAGGCAGCAAGCAATTTAAAAGTGGAAAATTTTGTAGTCTCGAATGGTTGAACAACTGTTACCTGGCAAAACTGGCGACCCTTCAATAAAGACCAATTATTTTTAATTTTATGGTGGCCGTTATAGACAAGTTTTACTGTAAAAAGTTTGGAATTTGTTGTAGGATCTAAAAATATAATAATAAATAATAGAGTGTTTCATAAATTGATACAGGTAGACCCTCGTATAATATTTTTCCCTAAAATATTGCATTCCAACAAAAAATGATTTGCTCAAAGGAATCTTCATCATGTAGCGTTTATTTCATATAACAGACTGATTTATTCCATCATCAAAATACTTTATTATTGGCAGGCCCGTGCTGGGTACCTCCAAAGGGCGCGGGACAGGCAGTGGTGAGGGCGCCCATAACATCGCAAAATCGGCCCAGGCCGGACGAAAAAATATAAACATGGCATGTGGTGTGCTGATTCTTCGACGCGGCTCTGGACCCGTGATAACATGTTTAAGACTGATAAGGAAATTGATTTTACTTTGTCTTAGTTGTAAGGTATATTAAAGATATTAAACGCAATATTTATTGACTTAATATGTTAAGTAGTTAACAAATAAACTTTAACGTATTTTAAAACTATGAATTATTTAATACAAGCAAACGTAAAAAAAATTAAAAATGTCAAACAAAAAATTAATTGTTATATACGGTAAAATAACTTTTTCTTTAAATTTAAAAACTGTTAATTAAAAAGTATGAAAATTAATTAAACTCAGTAAAAAACTATTTATTTTATTACACCTAAAGTAGGCCTAATACAGTAAACGCATTAAAATATTAAGCTATCATAAAAAATAACTATAACTAGTGTAAGATAATACCCCGATGAACTTAATTAAATTAAAGACACTGCTAATTTAATTGGTGTACCCTACCGTTTTAAAGAAAATAACACCGGTACACAAAAAAAATAAAGTGGTCTGTATTCATCTATATGTATTTTAATACGCTGAATTCAAATCCAAGATCCGTTTGGCTCACACACTTTCAAAATTTTGAGTAAATTGCGAAAAACTGCTAAAAATGGTTAAAAATTTCAGTTAAGTTCAATAATAACGATTTTTTTTAAATTGAACTCGATCAAGTATGTTTCTACATCCGAAGTCCATTTGCTGTACACCCTTTAAATTTTAAGTAAATTGCAAAAAAAGCTAAAAATTGCAGTTATGAAAACGAAATTTTTTATTGGACTCGATAAAGTATTTTCTTATCTATTTCAATACGCTGAATCTAAATCCAAAATACGTTTGGCCTGTACAACCTCCAAATTTTGAGTAGATTGCGAAAAACTGCTGAAAATTGCGAAAAATTACAGTTAAAAAAATATATTGAACTTGATCAATTATGTAAATTTGGAGTATGTGCAGCCAGACGGACTTCGCATTTTGATTTAGCGTATCGAAATACATAAGAAACATACTAGTACTTAATCTTGCTTAAGAAAATTTTCTTCATTTTCATAACTGCAATTTTTCGCAATTTTGAGCCATTTTTAGCGGTTTACTCAAAATTTTGAGGGTGTATAAGCCAAACGGACCTCGAATTTGGATTTAGCGCATCAAAATACATATAGATGGCTGCGTGTGGTCAAATGCATAGACCACTTTAATTTTTTTTGTTTGCCGGTGTAAATACCTGAAACTAACCTGAGATATGAGCAGTCTTATTTAATAAGTTACATGTTATGAAATATCATAACATATAACCTATTATATTAAAGTATAAGCTTTAATATTAAGCTAAATAAATATATCTTTCAATTAGCCCTAAATACAGCACTAGTATCAAATTAACTAGGCTGAAAACTAAACTAACTTAAAAACTTAATTACAAAATGTCTTATAAAAACAACGTTTATCTCGTTAATAAATTGAACTAAAAAATTATTTATTGAAAAGGGGGTAAAAAAGTCTATAATATTATAAGAGATAAACAACCACAAAAATTCTTAATTTTTTACTGGCGTGAGGGCGTCGTATGACCTTGAAAGCGAGGGCGCAGGGAGATTTGTCCCCCTGTCCCCCCGGGCCAACACGGGCCTGATTATTGGTAAGTTCAAATTAATAATACGTTATTCCTTAACAATTAACTTTATTTTAAATTTTGAATTTCCTTACAAATTTTTAATAATTTTAATAATATCAGCATAATATAAAATGATATTTTTTTTATTGCAAAGCATAAACACACTCTCAATAGTTTCATTTTAATTAAAACCAGGTTGTTTGTTTAGCCTCAAAACGTGTTCACCATTCACGATTAAAAATGTTTAGAAATTCCGTTTCCACTTTAAATGATTCATTTCTCTTTATTACAGCTTATTTTTAAATTCTATTAAAAACGAAAATATTTGTGGAATTCCGACACAAGCCGAAAATAGGACGATTGGGTCGTAACTTTTCTTATTCGTTTATAAAAAGAAAAATAAATTAAACTGTGCTTAAGGGAGGTTCACCCGAAAACGGCTTTTCTTAAGAATTAAATAAAATTGAAATATAGAGTTAAAAAAAGGGTCTTTTATCTAATTGAAATTTTTTTTGTACCGGGTGTTCCACTAAGAGAGGTAGTCGGCTATATCTCAGAAATTACTAACAGTATAACTTTCGGGACCAAGAGAAATTTCTGGAAATTATTTTCAAGTCTGTGGGATCGCCGTTAGGGGGCGTAAGGGTAACGTCAAAACATAAAAATATACATTTCTCAAAAAAATATCAAATAAAGTGTATCAATAAATGGTAATATTTTATCTTTAATGTTTTCTAAGTAAAGAAGCTTCAGGTGTAATTTTTGTCAGTTCTAAATTAAAGTGGTGGGAAGGTTAAAGTTTAATTTAGAAAAGTGTAATGACTCCGGATTGCTTTAACCGAATTTAGTGAACTTAGTCTTGTTTAGAAGAGCATTTTAAGCATTATTTTCAAGTGTATAAACTATTGCTACACTCATCTCACAAACGCCGCTATAGGGCGTCAAGGTAAAAACTAACCTATTTTACGTTTTTTTGAAAAATTTAAATACAATGATATACCTTTTTACATATTTAGATAGAGAAAAAAATCCTAACAAAACGGCGAAAACCGCAATTTAATATCTCTTTTCAAACCGAATATATTCGCAAAAATATAAATACTACATAGAGACGTAACGCATTTAAGGACACGATGTTTTCTACTAGGCCGATTTTTTAGGTAAAATTAAATTTATACATTTTTACAAAATCTAATGACATACTACGTAATTTTTACTAATTTAAACCCATTTAACGATATTATACAACATTAGATAATTACCAACCTATAACTGTAATAATCCATCGAGCGTGGTCCTTATCAAGTTAGCTTTGAAAATAAAAGGATGCTAAAATGTCAAAAATCCAACAATTTTTATTTCAAAATATAATTTTTAGTGTTGTGCTATTGTGTTTTTAAAAGATGCCTTTATTGCTTGAAGAAGCAGTTGATATTATTGCTGTTTCTTTTGAGTGTCTGCAAAATGCAACAATAGCTGCAAGGCTGTATGTATTGAGATATCCTTAGAGAGGCCGGTACGGCAGCGGCAGCAGAAACTTCACTTGTTTAGTAAATCGCTTTCGTACCACGGGAAGTGTTCTTCGCCCCACACAATCAACGTTTTTGCTTATGTAGAGTTTAATCCTCAAGCAAGAAAGGCATTTTTAAAGAACACAAATGCACAACACTAAAAACTAATATTTTTAAAAAACACAATAGTACAACACTAAAAATAATATTTTGAAATAAAAATTGTTGGATTTTTGACATTTCAGCATCCTTTTGTTTTCAAAGCTAACTTGATAAGGACCACGCTCAATGGATTATTACAGTTTTGCGTTGGCAATTATCTAATGTTGTCTAATATCGTTAAATGGGTTAAAATTAGTAAAAACCATGCAGTATGTCATTAGATTTGTAAAAATTTATAAATTTAATTTTTACCTAAAGAAATCGACCTAGGTAGAAAACATTGTGTCGTTAAATGCGTTACGTCTCTATGTCGTATTTATATTTTTGCTAATATATTGGGATTTTTTTCTTAATCTAAATATGCAAAAGGGTATATATCATTGCATTTAAAATTTTCAAAAATTTCGTAAAATAAGTTAGTTTTTACCTTGACGCCCTCTAGCGGCGTTTGTGAGATGAGTGTAGCAATAGTTTATACACCTGAAAATAATGCTTAAAATGCACTTCTAAACGAGACCAAGTTTACTAAATTCGGTTAAAGCAAACCGGAGTTATTAGCACTTTTCTAAATTAAACTTTAGCCTTCCCCCACCACTTTAATTTAGAACTGACAAAAATTACACTGAAGCTTCTTTGTTTAGAAAACATTAAAGAATAAAATAGTACCACTTATTGATACACTTTATTTGATATTTTTTGAGAAATGTATATTTTTATGTTTTGTTGTTACCCTTACGCCCCTAGCGGCCATCCCACAGACTTGAAAATAATTTCCAGCAATTTCTCTTGGTCACTTTTATCTAAAAAATTTTTCCCGATAGTTATACCATTAGTAGTTTCTGAGATATAGCCGACTATCTCTTAGTGGAACACCCGGTACATAATTAACATTGTCGATATCTGTCATGTATGACAGATAATGTATGATTCGAAAGCCATGCATTTGCAGATATCTCGAAAACGGTTCTTACGATATTTTTTAAAAGTAATGCAATATAAATCATAGTACTAAAAATTAAAAAGAAAACATGTCTGTTAAGACAAGGAGTTTTTGAATATTGTATGGATTGAGGTACAATCATAAAAAAGGGTCGAGAAAGTTGTGTAACAATGAAGTTCCTTAACCGATAATTTCCAAAGTTGTCAATATCATCCCCAAAGGTCAACTACGACCAGCAAGGGGTCCATGTCAACTTTAAAAAACACGTAAAATTGATACATTTTCAAAATTTAAAATTTTAGGTAAGCAGTGGTTCTACCCAAAACTGAACATGACAACCGGTCGACAAGACAAAAGGTACTTTTGTAATATCAGTTTAATGACAAAAATACTTTTTGTACAGGGTCTTTGATTATATTTACGTGGCTTCTGGAGCTTTTATTTTTAAAGACAGAAAGAAAATATTTTATATAAAAATTGTAGGTTTTTTATATTATCTTTTGAAATTATCAGTAAAAAAATATCGCAATAAAAAATGGAAAAATATAGGCAACTTCAACTTTTTTCATTCCATTCTATATTATGCGCTACAATAGAAGATCGTTTTTTTTTCTGATTTCAAATATATATACATTTATGATATTTACATGAATTGAAATATATTAGAATGAATATATAGATGATTTGAGATATTTAAACTTAAAATATAAGTAAATTGAAAAAAAATTAGTATCAAGAAAGCTATGAAAACAACAAAATTGTCTATTTGTAAATTTGACGTATTGATATTGTAAAAGTTGAAATTTATCATTTTAACTATTAAAAGTAGCTTTAGCTTTAGCAAAGTATTGCTTTTTTGTCAATGGGCTATTCGGAAGAACAAAAAATCGCTATTATGCGTCTTTTTTATAGTAACAATACTAATGTGATGACAGTGCAAAGAAAATATTACTTATTATATCTTTAGCAACGGGTTCCATCTATAGATACCATTAAACACCTAGTAAAAAAGTTTATTAACCAAAAAAGCTTTAAAATTAAGAAAAGGACTGCAGCACGAAATGAAAACAAAGTTTTGGATATCCTCGTTTTTTCAGGATAATTATTATACTTTTTCTATTGGACTAGCACTAACTACTTTTAATAATTTTAGAAAATCCTGAAATATCAATCTCGGATGCGGCATCTGACCTTAATAAAACAGATTATAAAATTTAATTAAACCTTAAAATTTTCCAAATTTTATCCTTATAAATTTATGTCCGTTCAGAATCTTCCTGAACAAAACATGAAGGCCCGACCTAAGTATGCATTGGAAATACATACGACAAGTCTTCCTTCACTTTAGCAGGAATATTTAATCACAAAAATAAGCATTATTGGTCCAGAAAAACCCTTACCAAATTTAGGAACATAACAACTTTATTGTTTGCATGGCTTTCTTGATACTAATATGAAACTTTTATGAAATTTATTAATAATTTAACTTAAAATATCTCAAAAATGGTTCATCCAAATATCATTAATGTATTTATATTTGAAATCACAAAAAAGGATCTTTCGTTGTAGCGCATAATATACAAGGTGTTTTATTTAAAAAAGTTGAAGTTGCCGATATTTTACCATTTTTTTATTGCGATATTTTTATACTAATAATTTCAAAAGATAATATGGAAAAAATCCTACAATTTTTATATGAAACATTTTTTTCTGTCTTTAAAAATAAAGGCATCAGAAGCAGAAGCCACGTAAATATAATCAAATACCCTGTACAACCTGTGTCAGGCGAGTAGCGCTGGGGGGTTTAGGGGTTAAAACCCCCCATGAGACAAAAAAATTAACGCCACATGGCTGGCGGTAAGCGGCAACAAGTGTGGTCACGTGGTCAGCCAGTACAGGTGTATGCGGGTGGTGTATGCGATTGTAAAGCTACTTTTTAATGCAGATGTAGTTGGTTAGTGATAATATTTTGAAGAAAAATGGCAAAGCGATCAAATCAAAGCTCACTGCTAAATATTTTTGAAAAAAAGTTAACTGAAGACAATGAAGAGCAAGACAGGCATCAAATTTAGAATATAATCTTTACGGATCAAAGTACAGAAGTCAGCACAAAGTGCTTGAATAGTTTGGCGTGATGATGTAACTGAGGTTTCGTAGTAAGTATAAGAAACTGTCTGTCTGTATGAATTTTAGTCCAACTTGGATCAATTGTATTTACCATTCTCGCCAGAAACTCGGGAGTTGTAAAAGGTTGAAATGAGTGGTTAAATACTTAAAAAGTATGTTTATTTATTAATTTATTCACTTGAAATGTGGAAATGTGGTTTCCATGCAGATTTCGATTGAGTACAATGTCCTGTACAATGTTCAAAAACTTTAAACTATTTTTTATTTTAGGGTAGTTGTAGTGATATGACAGGTAAGAAAAAGTTACCTACTCCAATGTTTATAATAATAATGATATTGCTGTCTTAGAAAACGAGAATTTGTGTACTCCAAAAGAGAAAATAAATGCTTTAAATACGGTGTGGGTTCCACAGATAGACTTCAACTTTCCCAGTAGTGGAGATAGAAATTTAAAATTTCAATTTCAGTGGCTCGGAAAATATAAGTGGCTAGCATATTCTGGCACTAAAGATGGCGCTTACTGTAAATATTGTGCTTTATGCCCTCCTACTGATAAATAGGCTGGTGAGGTGAACAGAAGCTTGGACAACTTGTGGTTACCAAATTTTGCAACTGGAAAAAGCAGTCGAAAATTTGAGGAGCATAAAAAAGCAAGTTATCACAGAGCTTCTACTGAAAAATTGACGTCATTGAAGTTGGTTGTCTCAGGTATATCTGAATACATATACAAGTATTACAACCAAAGTGATCTACCTCTCCATACAACAGTATGAAGGTATTAGTTTCACAATAAAATTAACTTTTTCGGATTTCATCAAAAATGTGTTGTTTGGGTCAAAAAGTCTGTTCGTCTGTGTGTGTATGTGCGTTTGTATTTTTCAATACATAACCTAATTTAAGATTTAAGATTGTACTATCATTGTTAATAAACTTGTTTGAAAATCTTTATATAAAATTTTGAAAACCCCCCCCCCTTAGATCGCTGGCGCTACGCTACTGACCTGTGTCTATCGTGCTATTATTTGATTTTTATAGGGTTTATAATAATAATTTGTTATACAATCTTACGATTTTTTAATTTTTTTTCGGTTATTTAGGATTATTTAAAAAATGTTACATTTGGCAAAAACCGTTAAGATTTTTCTTATCACATAATATTCTTGTGAAAATTTCTTTTAAAAAACTGATACTATAATCTCCTTTCTTGTAAAAATGCAATAAAAATTGATTTTAAAAAGGATCAAAAGGAATAGAAATCCCTTTAAAAATATGATTCCTACCTAAATACCTAATTTTATACGTATTGTCCACAGAGACAATGCAAAATGATTTTTGGTTTTTCATGCAATATTATTTAAAATATTTGAAACAAAAATACTTAAAAAATTATACAAATAAACGCTCCTAACCCATTTTTATATTTACATCAACATCACAATGGCATGGCGCCTTTATTAAATAGATTGAGTGGGTGTAATAAATTTATTTCTATGTTTATTAAATAAAGTTATTCTTTATCCTTGTATCGAATATTTATAGTGTTCAGGTGTGTCGTGTGTTTTTCTTAATAACTATTAAACTAAACTAAGCTGCTCCCTGATTTATTAACACATTAATAATAATATACCCATAATATAAAAGGACAATAAACCGAGATTTGTTTTTATTATAAGACTGTTTAGCAGTTTTCTCTTGCTCGAATGTAAATCTTTCTGGTCCTTTGCCAAAAATATAAGTTAAAACTTCTGCACAAATTCTTTTCCACCCCTAATCTCTGAAGATGGAATTATTTCTACTTCTAAGGAAAAAGCCGAACTATTTGCTAAACAATTTTCTGCCAATTCTACGCTTGATCCTCCTATTATCTTCCTCTTCCAACAGTTGCTCCTGTTTCTGATAAAATATCCAATATCATTTTTAAAGTCAAACAAATCAGCTTATTCTTTCTTCTCTTAATATTAAAAAATCATCTGGACTGGATGGCATACCAGCAACCGTCTTAAATAAATGTGCTCCCGAGCTTGCACCTATCCTAACTCGCCTCTTTTGAATCTCTTACGACACGGGCATTTTCTCGGAGAGTTGGAAAGCTGCACATGTGCAACCTGTCCCCAAAAAGGATCCAAAACTCTTCCTTCTAACTATAGACCTATATCTCTTCTTTCTGTTGTTTGCAAAGCAATGGAAAAATTCATTAATTCCGAAATCTTAAAGTATTTGGAAAAACACAAGATCTTACATGATAGACAGTATGGATTCCGTCACAGAAGATCCACAGCTGATCTTCTTTTCTTTGTCTCACACCACTGGAACAAGTCCCTTGAGTTTCTTGGTAAATTCCAGATCGTTGCTCTTGACATATCCAAAGCTTTCGATCAAGTCTGGCATGACGGGCTTCTTAACTAACTTCCTTATACGGTCTTCCACCTAAGCTTTGCTCTTGGCTCTCCAGTTTCCTTTTTAATAGACGTATATCAGTTACTGTGGATGGTCATTCTTCCAGCTTCTACCAAATTAATGCTGGGGTGCCCCAGGGCTCAGTACTACGCTGTTTCTTCTACACATTAACGATCTTCTCTTCCACAATAATCCCATTCACAGTTTTCTGACGATATCTCACTCTAGTATTCAACTTCTTAAGCCACCATGTAATTCTGATTTGGAAAACAAGCGCAGGTCAATGCAGATATCTCTTTCACAAGACCTTGAACTTATCCTGGATTGGGGCGCAAAAAATCTTGTTCAGTTCAATGCCTCGAAAACACAATCATGTTCGCTGTCGCGAAAAAAGTTTGCCAATACTCATCCGTTACATATAAGCAGCCAAGCTCTGCAGAACAAAGAGTCGTTTCATCTTGTCAGCGTTATTTTTGAAAATAACCTCAACTGGCACAAGCACATTACATCTGTAGCCACGGCAGCTTCAAAAAAGCTTGGATTCCTCTTTCGAGCCAGAAAGTATTTCTCTTCTTCCAATTTGTATACTCTGTATGTATTCCAAATCAGATCATCTTTAGAATACTGTTCTATGTCTGGGGAATGGCTTCTTCTACAACACTTAGCATTCTGGACTCCATTCAAAGAAAAGCCGTTCGTCTTATTAATGATCCCACGCTCACAGAAAGGCTTTCTCTTCTTGTCCACCATCGAGCTGTAGGGGATCTGTCGCTCTTCTATAGGTATTTTCACGGCTTTTGCTCAGCGGAGTTGGTCAGTATAATTCCTCCTCTGGCGGCTCCTAGCAGAGCAACGAGTAGTGCAACTTTATGCATTCTTTTACAGTTCAGTTAGAGAGGCCACGAACTTCTTGCTTTCTTCGTTCCTTCATCCCTAAAGTGTCAAGGCTATGGAACCTGCTGCCCGCAGAAGTTTTTCCTTTTCCTCCCAATCTCCAAATATTTAAGTCCCGTGTAAACAAACTGCCTCTCACCACACTTAAGACACCAACGGTATGTTAGTACTTAGGCATCAGCCTTCGTGGACTGTCACAAGATAAAAAAACATAATAACGTCATAGGTGAAATAATAGAAATAAAATTTTGTAATGGTGCAGTCAGCAGGTTCCACCTTATAGATAAATACTCTAGGGATGATATTCGAAGCTGCTGAGGGGGTAGGTAGGTTTAAAGTGAGTGGACTTTTTACGCACACCTTTTATATTTTCCCAATAGGATCGGACTTCTAATGAATTCGATACCAGATTGGGAGAGAGTTTTTACATCTCCTCTTACTCGTGTCGCTACCGGACACGAGCACAATGTGTTCTGATGTTTTCTGGTGTCCCTGTCTCCTGGAGAGTATGACGAGCAGACGATTAGATCCATCATGCCCTTCTCTCCAGGTCTAGTGACGTGGTAGCTAAGGCCTGTTACAGAACCCGATGTTCTTTAGGCATCTCCGGCCTTATCCTATGGAAACGGTCCTATCCGCTTTCTGTTTAAAACCAGGGAACCCTTTTTCCTATAAAGGCGGTTCTGTACGCCTTCTGTTTGGATTCAGGGATCCCTTCCTAAGCACCTGTTTGTTCGGGATGGATTAGTCCTTTCCCGTGAACCAGGCGCCGGTGACTTCAGGGGCACCTTACGAAACGGATTCACCCGTTTCGGTCGGCGCACCTTTGTCTGCTTGTGACCTTGAGTGGAACCTCTCGAAACGGATTTATCCGTTTCGGTCAGCGCACCTTTGTCACTTTTTTCCTATGTTTGGAGCTATGGAAGTAATAGTCCACCACGGCAGAGCCCGCATTACCGCAGTAAGGCTAGATACCCTGAGAGGTCGCCCTATATCTCAGAGGCACCGTCGGGGACACCTGTTTAAGGCACAGGATGTCATTCACTCATCAGCACGGTATGCTTATACCTTGAGTTAAAGCCTTGTGTTCATCTTAGATTCGGATCCCGTTTCATACGCTAGCCAAGAGAGTTGCTGATAACCAGCAACTCTAGCGCATGTTCCAAAAGATCCTACTGGGCCCAACCACAACGACGATGTATGAACACAGCGGTTGGGCTACTGAGGGGGGCGGGTGAACTATATCGGGTAATTTTTAGAACAATCCTACAACTCGTCGATGGACCAAAAGAGAAAGCAATCTTGTGAAAGCAGAATCATTAATAAGAAAATCGGCTGTTTTTTTGATGATATTGATCAACAGGGTTCAATTTGGAATACCTTTAGTATTCAGGTTGGTAAGTTAAAAATATTTTTTGGCAAACAAGGGAATTGGGAGCTTTGGAGGTAATGTAATCATGCTGATAAGCTTATTCTCGAAAATAACACTGCTCAAAGGTAAATTCTACTTTGTTCTGCAGAACTTGGCTAGATATTACAGAAACAGGTTTTGACATTTTTGGTATTACATCCCTTGGGAAGTTATAAGAGGAATGAAATATTTTCTATTATTTTTAAAGTCGTAGATACGAAAATAAATTTAAATGTCGGCTTCTTGAACTCTTGAAGGTTGTAAACATAATAGCTTTTTAAAAATCTGCTTGTTTGGTGTCATAGGAAATATCTTATTTTCTGGAGTGATTTTACTTAGTTTTGGTGAATAGTGTAAATTAGCCACTTTAATAAATAGTATTTCCTTGTCTCATTTTTTTAAACAAAACGACTATAACACTAACGGCCGAGTGATAATCGCGTTGTTAAATTTAGCAATGGACTTAAGCATTAAATGTTACTAAAGAAATGCGCTGGATTAAATAAGGTAATTAAGAATCGCGGCTAGACCTATTTTTGGCCATAAAAAATCGAAAAATAGAGATATTGACATGTTTTTCTTAATTTGTTCTGTTTTACGAAGGAAGCTTTTAAGAAAAATCAAAAAAAAATTCTTTCTTAATTTTTACATATTTTGAAAATAAAAAAATGGGGAGTTTTTAAGTTTTTCGTCAATAAAATGCATCTATTTAGCAATTTCTAGTGATTTGTTTTTATATTCTACGTTTAAAGGGAACTAATTTAAAAAAAAAATCAAAAATATGAATTTGTATATTTTTCAATTTTTTTTTTTTTAATCGAAAAATTGACATTTTTGATTATTTATCCCAAAAAAGCAAACTCGCGATTCTAAACAATTACCCAAAATAATAATTAATATTTTAAAACTTTAAATTTCTCTTTGATATTCAGGCAATTATTCACTTCAAGATAATATGTTGGCAAAATTAATAAATGCCACATATTTAAAGGTTGATTCGCATTTTGGTTTCAATGAAAGTCAAAAATAGAGGCTAAGGTTAAAGTTAGGGACACCACATTAATTTCGAATCAAAAGAGAGACATCCAATTTTGTTTTGACTTGGACAAACAAATCATTAACATTCCGATACTAAGAGAAATAACATACAAGTCATTTTTATGCTCAATTAAAAATTGTTAATTACGAACATCCATACTATTTTTATATCGGGAGTTCCAAACATTTTAAAACATCGCATGCGTAATATATTATTTTGCGTTTTTAAGTAACACCCGTTAATATATTTCTTAAGAATCTGGATTATACAGGGTGATCAAAATTTTTTTATTAAACAAATGGGATTTTTGTTTGTTATTAAAATATTTTTAAAAAAATCCGGTAATCGATTGTGCATATCAATTAACCTAAAAGAACATTTTGACACTTGGTTACATGACTGCTGTTATGGCAGCAAATTAAAAAAATGTGACACAAAATGTCAAAAAGTGTTGAGAATAGAAATATGGAAAAAAAAGTTTTACACAAAACTGTTTAGAATTTAATTTTAACCGTATTAACCAGTTTTAAACGAAAAATATTAACATTTAAAAAATTGTGATTTTTGCGACATACTTGTGTTCAGACATTAAAATCGTTTGTTCTCGTTACTAAAAATAATTTCATTAGCACTTATTATATAATTTTAAATAAAAATAAATTAACTTATTTTTTATCATTGATGAAAAAAAAAAAATATTATAGACGTGATGCTTTGCTTGTTTCAATGTCCTGTATCTTTAAGCGACACTTTGGCTACGTTTTTAAAATCTCTTGTTAACATTATTCATTATTTAACTGAAAACGAAGAAATTATAACCTGGTTGGTCAAAAAATGTTCAAATAAAAGGTAGGTTGGGTTAGGTTAGGTTTAAAGTAAGTGGACTTTTTACGCCCTCCACCGCGACCGCTCGGTCTATTGTAGTTCACATCTATTTATATTTCTCCCAGTAGGATCAGACTGAATGAATCCAAAATCAAATTGGGAGAGGGTTCTTACATCTCCCCTTACTCGTGCCACTACCGGACACGAGCACAATATGTGATCTGGTGTCCCTGTCTGCTGAGAAGTATGACCAGCAGACGATTGGATCCGTCATGCCCTTCTCTCCCGGTATAGTGACTTGGGTAGCTACCTGGTCCTTATTACATAAACCAGATGTTCCTTCTGAGGCCGTATCTCCGGATTTCCTTATAAAAACGGTTCCATCCGCTTTTTGTTTAAAATCGGAAAACTCTTTTCCCTATAAAACGGTTCTGTCCGCCTTTTGTTTGGATTCAGGGATCCCTTCCTAAGCACCTGTTTATTTTATTCGGGATGAATTAGCCCTTCCCCGTGAAATAGGCGCCTGTGACTTCAGGGGCACCTTTCGAAACGGATTCACCCGTTTCTGCTTGTGACCTTGGGTGGCCCCTCTCGAAACGGATTTATCCGTTTCGGTCAGCGCACATTTGTCACTTTTTATATTATTATAATAAAAGGTTACTTTATTTTTAGTTTTAATTTAAATGTGTATTGTAAAATTAAGAAAAGATATAAAATATCCTTTTTTGAAATGTAGTCAAGGTATTCAAAATGTTGCTATTAAGTAAATAAAGAGCCTTAAGGCATTACGCCTACAGTAATTTGTATATCATCTATGACAAAAAATAGTTTATTTGTTTTTTTTTTTATAAATCATGTTATCAGCAATAAAATAAATTTTACTGACAAAAACAAAAAATTGTAATTAATAAACAAGTATGTTGCATAAATCACAATTTCTTAAATGTTTATATTTTTCGTTAAAGTTTGGTAAATAAGAATAAAACTGAATTTGTAACTGCTAACCTAACTTTTGGACATTTCATATTACATTTTTCAAATTTGCCGCCATTTAAGCAGTTACGTGACAAGTGTCAAGATGTTTTCTTCCAGGTTATTTGACATGCACAACTGATTGCCGGAAAACTTTTTTTAAGTATCTCAAATAGCAAAAAAAATTGCCATTTGTTTCAAATTTTATTTACCATCCTCTAATATGGGTAACTTTTAGACAGTGTAGAGTCACTATCAATATTTCAGAGACTTGCACTTTGTTATATTTTTGTAAAATCATAATGTTCCAACCCCCTAACGTAGCACTTTGATATTACATTTAACCGACAGTGTAATGTCGAGAACGCGATGTTGCAACACGGTCATATAAGTACCTACAACGTTGCCATAAATTCAACGTGTCTGCTATCGTCTGCTATAAATTCATATTTTTTAAACCAATTAAAAATAGAATTTTACATTAAGGGTTTAATGATAAATGTAGCACCAATTAATACAACATCCATAAATTTATCATTAATAATATTTTCTTTTTCCAAAATAAAAAAAAAATAAAACATATTTGGTAACTTTTCAATGCGTTAAGGATAAGAGAACAAAACGAAAAATGGCACTAAATAGCGTCCATTTAAATCAGAACTAGCCTATATCCATTTTTGACATGGATTCAATGTCGTACTTTAGGAAAGTTTTGCACGAAAAATCTTGGAGCTCTTGGACATTGGCTTATTTTAAAATTTAATTTTGGTGGTTAATATTACCTATGGACCTATTTTTACTTCTGCAAAGGATCGGAAACGCTTTACAATATCACTTTGTGTAACATTTACAAATTTGGCAATAATAAACATAGACTGGTTCTGATTTAAAGGGACCATAAAATAATTACATATTTAAAACCTACCTGATCAATAATATCAGCTACTTCGTCAAAATATGTTGATATGTTCGAACTGGAAACATCCATAACTTCAACTTTATGATATTTTATGTGATTACTTAAAGGTATGTCCGGTAATTCTGGTGCAGCACTTATAATACAGGTGATATCCAGGGCTTCAATAATATGTGGAATGACAGTTGCGGCAGAAGTAAGAATTAGGTTTTCGGTTAGGATGGAAATGTTGCTGTTGTTTAAGATAAACTGTGGAGTTGGTTCTAATCTTGAGAGGACTACACTAAAATAAAATTATAACATAAAAAAATGTACAATCTTGTTTAAAAATATTTAAATAGTATCAATAATAAAGAAATACACACAGGGCTGGATTTTAAAGGAGGTAGGCTGGGCAGGTACCCGGGGTCCCCATTTAGACAATTATTTTTATTTTATGCATATAAGTTATTTAATATTTAAATATAGCCGAATGGTGTCTCTGTGATTTTTTGATTTCTTAGAGGAACTTTATGCCATTCTTAGTTCCTTTCCAAATAGATACAATTTGTTAACAGAATCTTTAAAATCTCCATTTTTAACGATGGCGACAATGGAAAAAATATTAGCGTTCCTAAAAGAATACATATTACTTGACGGTCATCTAGAAGTGATGCGTCTAAATCACTGTTAAAAGGTTATAATTAAATTAGAAAAACATTATCTACAATTTTTAAAAGACAGCGAGCAACAATTTAAAATTTGTAGAAAAGCAAATGGTTTGTTTAAGAGAATGTGTTTACTGGAAACGAGATCATTTGCAATATTTTGGAACGAAATATGAGAGAGGACAAACAGCACACGTAATATTCTTTAAAATCCAAATAATGATCTTAGATTCAGGAATGGCAGCACTTAGATCACTTAAAAAATTTATTAAGTCAAGACGTGGCACGCAGTTAAGTGGAACCAAACACTATTTTACTTATAGGAAAAGACAACGGAATATTGGACTTACATCATTGGACTATGGAAAGGCTCTGGAGGCTGAAATGACACCAAACGAAACATTTAGAACTTAAAATTTTACTCTTATTATAGATCAATTTATCTCTTCTTTAAATTAAAGGCTTATGAATCCATTTATTCTAATTTTTGTTTTATGCATCATGTGGAAAAGATAAATTCTAATGAAATTGAAGCTCAGTCACTAAAACTTGTTAAAATCCCCAACAATGATTTAGAAGTGAAAACCTAGGTGTCGAACTGGTAAAATTCTTTGAATTTTTCAATACATTTGAAGGAGAATCGACAAAGTAGGAAAATACTTTGCATAACAGTAGGGTTGCTAACAGGGCACGATAACCTAAGAGGGCACCTACGCAAGATAGGCTCATACAATGGGGACACAAGTTGCAGAATGTGCGACGAGGGGGAAGAAACAGCCTACCACATACTGTGTGAATGTGAAGCGTTAAATCACAAAAGACAGGCATTATTTGGGCAACCGAAAATGAGCCCACAGGAATATATTAACCAACCAGTCTCGGGGCTATACAGACTTGTAGAAGGAATAAGACTAATGGGAGGATTGGTATAAAAGACAATGGGAGATTAGGCACAAAAAGTCCAAGAGGCTGCGCTGCCTCCGGTAGTGAAAGACGGCTCCCAGGAAGAAGAAGAAGAAGAAGGAGAAATCGACTTATCAAATATAAGCAAAAAACTTCAAATGTACGGGTTGCTAAATGTGAATGATGGGTTTCCAATCGTTGAGGTGACCCTTACTGCACTGCACTGCAGTGGGGAGAGATTGTTCTCAAAGCTCAAGTTAATTAAAATTAATAAAAATCGAATTTGGTCTTCGATGGATCAAGAACGTTTGAATCATCTGTCTATAATAAGTATTGATATCGATATTTTAAAGGAATTAAATATGTTTGATAATATCAAACGATTTGCATTAAAAGAATCTAAAAAAGTGTAAAGACTTTATTGAATGGTTATCTAACTCCATTTTATTAAACTTATAATGATATTCTTTTGTTTTTCATATTTTATTCTGTTTTCAAAAGAACTGTACTTTAATATTAAATTGGGATTATTTTTAAAATATATTTGTAAAAAAAAAGTGATTTTTTTCTCTATTTTGTAGATGTAGGGTCCCCACAAGATATCTGCCCAAGGGCCCCCGCAGTCTTCAATCCAGCTCTAAATACACAGAAGAATTATATTCATAAAAATAACACAAGACAGACGATAATTTAAATTAAAAACAAATCATTTTATTAAGATTATCATAAAACGGGTCATATTTTCGAATATTTTATCAACATTAGTTTTTCTTTACGATTCCTTTATGCTATGAAAATAAGGAGTTATTTGATGCACCTCTTGCATTTAATTTAAAAATCTATTACTTTAAATGAAAAAATACCTCAACTCTATTTATATTCCGAACGTCCAATTAGCGAAAATATGCATCTAAATGAAATCCAGTTATTTTTAAAAATGTGCTTGCGAAAGGTCAAAGAATTCTAAAACAACGTTTGGAATTTTTTCCGTCAAAATATGTTTTTATATTTAAACCGTTTGCTTCTATTAAAAAAAAATCAGCACCTAGTCAAAGTTATTTATGTTTTCCGAAAAATCAGTTCATTTTTCTTTTTTATCAGCAGATATTACGTTTTAATTTAAAAGCATATGTTTTGTAAAAACAAATATTTAACCGATTGGCATATGCGATCTAATCATCCCAGTTAATTAAAATCAAAATGTTTACAAAAATTTTGAATGTGTGGAAATAGGGAATTCCTGGCATTCCTTTACCTTTCTACTAGAAATAAACTGTTTTTAAAAACATATGAAACTAGGATGATTTCCCAATTTAAAGCTATTATATATTTTACAAAAAATTTAGTTACAAAGAATACAGGGTGATTCAGTGAATATCAACGGAAATATTCTTTCCTACGACTGCTATGAAAATACCAATAAACACACGAGAAACAAAGACTGTAGGTGACTAATTTTATACACCTATGTGATATTTTTTCGTATACAGGTGAGAAAAATGTAGTTTTTCTACGACTGTCAATAAAATCTTTTTCTCCAACCTTCAAAAAATGTTGACATTTTTGTATTATTTTCAGGTGCAAAAGCTATCAATTCTCATACCGTACAAAAATGTGCTCGTTGCTTAGCAACACTCTTAATCCTAGGTTTAAAAGTGCTACTTTTAATCCTAGGATTAAAGGCAACTTTTAATCCTAGGATTAAAAACGATTTTTGAATAACTAAATGTATTAATTTTGACTTGGTTGAAGAAAAAATAGTATATATCAAACGGACTAAAAGTGCTTATTTTTACTCGCAATTTTGCATTCGCTCGGCTGCGCTGCGCTCCGCCTCGCAACTGCAAAAATTGCTCTTTTTTTACGAGCAATTTCTGCACTTTTAATCCTCTTAATATAATATACTATTATTGTATTTACAATAGTAATTTCGGAACACAGTGCATTATTTTATTCATATTTTTACTGTATATATCACCATGGTAATATAACTACAAAGTTCCCATTGTGCACGGGTATGTCTTTATAACGGCGGGGAGAAAAATTGTTGAAAAAAAACATTTTTTCTAATTAAATTTCCTACTAGATAGGGTTGGTTAAAAAGCATTATAGTCCAGTAAATGAAGGGACAAAGCTGTAAATAAATCTGTACAGTTTTTCCTTGTGGCGCAATTCTTAGGTCTTTGGGGATGCTTTCGGGCGAAAAAAAGTTTATCAACATTAACAGGTGGGAAAGGGCTGAAAATGGTCCCTCATGGCCCGAAAAATGGGTTTCCCGCTAATATCTGCCAAAATATGCGAATTGGAGAATTTTTGTTTAAACAAAAAATGAAGATCACCTTGTAGTCTACAAAACTAGTCTTTATAATTTTTTTCGAAAAATCGATAGTTTTCGAGATAACGGGACCCAAAAGTATTCTCATTTCAGCTGCCGCTCTGCCGCTAGAATGCCACTATCTTCATGGATTCACTTATAAGCGGGCGGACGAATTGTTAATCATTCAAAGTTTATCGGAATGGGAAAACCCGTACCTATTATTGCATATCAGTTTGAGTCCATTCTGATTTTTCTAAAATATTAAAAAAAGGGGTCAAAGTTTTTTTTTCACAATATTTTGGGAGTATCTCATTATTTTATTGATATTTTTTTGAAAAAATGGTTTGTTATTAACATTTATTTTTTATAATAAGACCGTAGTAAGTGTTCAAGGATCCCAGAAAATTTTCTTCACCATCTTTCTTGCGTTTTGCAAACCTGCATTTTTTAGCCTACTACCACATCTATCCAGTGATATTCATTTTTTGTCTGAACAAAAATTCTCTAATTCCCATATTTTGGCAGATATTCGCGGGAAACTTATTTTTGGGACTTTAGGGGACCATTTTTAGCTGGTTCTCACGTCGGAATCGTGATAAACTTTTTCTCGCTCAAAACCATCCGTAAATACCTAAGAATTAAACCACAAATGAAAACTGTACAGATTTATTTACAGCTTTGGGTACTTTCAGGTCTTTAGTTACTAGACTATTATGCTTGTTGCAAAATAGCGATAAACATAAAAAGGCGTCGTTTTTTTAATGATTTTTTGGGCCCTTTAATTTTTTTCTGAGAAACCATTAAGTTAAATACAAATCAAATCCAATGACTTTGGAAAAAATTCAAAATTTTGTAAAAGAGTCCAGAGTACGGGACTTGGAGATTTTTTATTCACATATTATACTAGTTACCTCAAGCTTTCAAACATTTTTGTAAAAATAAAAATTAAACCATTTGGATTGCTTAAAAACAACTAAATTAAATATCTCCAAAAGACTATTTTTTTATTATATTGAAATTGTCAGTGCACCGATTTGTTCCCAAGACACAAGCAGTTATACAGCAAATCAATATACATTAACAAATATTAACTTTTTGCACATGATTTATATGAAATTATTATCTTATTTTTATTTATATTTTACTAATAAAGTGATTTTAGAACAAAAAATATTTGTTTAAATAAACATTATTTAAACAAATATTGGCTCCAGCAACTTTAAACAATCGCTGAAGACGCTCAAATAATCTGATTTTTATTAAAAAAAACTTTTAAGATATCTAGTATATTTAAAAGAAACAATTCGAATTTGCAAAATTGTCCATTTTTTTAACAAAATTAGATAGATTAGAGATTATCGAACTATCGAACGGATCTGAATATGTGGCATAATGTTTTATCCTAGCATAAAGTTTTCTCTATCCGAATATGGAGATCTTTGAAATAATTTTTAAAAAATTTAAAGGCCAACAAATACAGTGCAAAAAACTACATTTTTGGCCTTTTTTTCGTTTATCCTATTTTTATTAACTAATAGAAAACTCTCAATCAATACTTATAAAGTTATGAGCAATGAAAGTAGAAAAAAATGCGATTTTTTATTTTTTTTCAGATTTAGAATATTTAACAAATGTTGCGGAACTTTCTGACTTTTTGAGAGGGAGGTAACATGCATGCTTCTGAAGGATTTCCAACAAAATACGCCTGTAATCTCGTATATTCAACAACTTAAAATTTCACAAATAAGGCTTGGCCTAAGTATAAGACATCCCTAACTTTTGTAAACTATCAAAACTACTATGTTTTGTGTATCTTATATTCGAAAATAAACTGTTACTGTTCACAAGCGATCCTCCGAATACTAATTACGCTTTCATAAAAACTTTATATTAATGTTCTTATTTCCTTGAACTTTGATTAATTTTCTGTCTATTTAAAATTTTAAAAATCTTTTAAGTTGGCAAAAATATTTTTTTTTATGAAATTAAGAGAAGTAAAAGTGAAATAAAAAGCTATTAATCACTCATGGGCTTAACTAAAACTCGTAACTAATTGGTTAGACATGACAGACAATCTAATTTGACAGCTCTACTTTAATTTAATGAATAATAATAAATAACATTTTACATTGGTAACCTTAGGGTACACTAGATGAATTTCTATGTTAAATTAACTGTTTTTAAAAACCATTGTTACCAATACACCGCTTCTAGATTTACAAATAATGGAAAATTCTTAAGATAAAAAGTTATAGGCTTGATTTTATTTTAGCCATCACGTCATCATTTTTTCTTAACCTCTAACCTCAAAAAACTGTGAAAATATATGAAAATTAACTAGGAAAAAGTATTTTTTTACACTCAACTGAATCCAAATCAACGACCAGAATTAAGGTAGCAACAATGCTTTTAAAATCTTCGCGGATCTTGCCCAAATAGGAGTTGGTTGAGTCGCTAATTACGAATCTAAAGTTATATTTTGAAAATTCGAGATGACGGACACAAAGTGGCGGATGTGTTTTTTAAGATGGCAAATAATTTTTTCGATAATCAACGGATTTAAGCCAAATTTCTTATAAAGTGGTTTTTGAGATTGCTGATTCTGAATTTAAAGTGAAATTTAAAACATTTTTAGCAGTTTTTTTAAAGTTGGAAAAAAATGTTAAGATGGGAAAATAAAATTTGGCTTGTCAATATATGCCCTAAAAATGCATTGAATGACGTGTTCAATTGTTTCTAATGATTTCCGGTTTCACCGGAAATGACCTCAACTTTTGAATTTTAAATGGAACACCCTATATTTTTGTTACCTATTAACATTCTAAATATAATGACACCCCATATGTCAACTTTTGACATTTTTCTTTAAAAATATTTAATTTTTTAAAATCCAATCTAGAGTGCCATGACGTCGTTAAAATAACCAATTTTGAGTCTAGGAGGCGTGGAAAAATAGTTGTAATTATCTTTCATATTTTATGTCTTTTCCAGAGAGATAAAAAGATTTTAAAAGTTTATTTCTAGACTTAACTAATTATTTTTTGAAATGTAACGATGGTGGCTCGTTGGCATACTCGAAAAGAGCATTTTTTTGACAATTTGAAAAACACCCGGTATGTATTTATTTTTTAATAGGAGCTTTGTTTTTATAAAAAAATATAGGCCCGTATTAAAAAAAATGGGCTAGTGGTTTTGGTCTGTAAACGATACATCGTATAGAAGAACATTTATATGCTTAGCAAGAATTAAAACTGCAATTTTGTTCTGATATTTCCGAAAACACCGAAAAGTTTTTGTATTGGTAGGAGGCAAATATTAGACATCAAATTGAGCAACTCTACTTGAATTTAACTTCCTTTGTATATTTTACGTTAAATGCATGTGCTTGAGTTTAACTACGATTTATTTGCTTTATATTTTGTTATTTTTGAATATTTTTTCCTCTTACCAACGCCTTGCAAAATGTGATTTATATCAATACAAAAATATGCTTTAAGATGACAGTTCATTTAACATTGTACAAACTTTTAAGGATCCATTTAAAAAGAAAGAAATTTCCTTGGAAAAAATTATCCTTTCATCTCGAAAGACGACGTTTCTAAAAATAATGTGCGATGCTTCTAACTGACGGCGTTAAAATATTTTATTGAGGAAGGCATAGTTGCAGTTTGAATTTAGAATCGTATAATGTATACACCTAAAATTCCAGCACAGGTATGCCTGAAATATTTAGTTCAAAATTCTTGCCAAGAAATATATGAATTTACACGTTTTGGTCATTTAATATATTTATTATATGTAATTATTAAACAGTAATTAGTCCGCACTGAATCAAACTTAAATTAAAAATTAGTTAGTTCTGAATATATTTCAACCTCTGCCAAGACCTGGATATTCAACCAATATTTAATATACTTTAGAAAAAATAAATAATAAGTAATATGTAAGTTATCATACACTGTACATTATGTTCCATATTGTTGTGGGGGTTTCATGTATCATAAGTTCTTGTTGGGAATAAGGTAATGAGATGGTGTCAGGTCAAATCTAAGGAAACACTTGCAGGTTATAATCAAGGGCGTAGCCAGGATTGTATATAAGGGGTGGGGCAGACAAAGAAAGTCCTAGATTATATATTGTTTGTTTTGATCGTTGTTTTTACCATAAGTTTTACATGAGCAGTGGAGGTAGTAATTAAAAAAATATATATATAAATCAGAAATAGCTTGAATGAATGCGAGCGGCGACTGATGAAGGCGCACAAGATTGGCTGATCAGTTGCCTTCCCTCTCACCCCGTATCCTGCCCACCCGCTCCGCTCCTATGTCTTTTTAGTTAGGGTTCTTTACTACTTTTTTTAAAGTTCTTTTGGGTTTTCACAAAACGTTTTATGATTCATTTTTCTATAACAAAAAAACTATACTACCCTGTCGTTATAAGTTACATTTTTGATTACATTGAATGATGTAAAAAAATATATAAGAGATCACATCGCGTATAGTTGGATTTTACAAGCCAGCCTTCGAGTCTGTTAGTTTCTTAGGTCTTATAAGAAGCGCCGCAAGTTATGAAGCTCGTCAGAATAACAGTTTACCAGCGAACGACCACACTTTTAAAGGGGGACAGCAGCTGCCTTATAAAACAATTAATCAATTATATAAGAAATTTGAATTTGAAACCGGTTTTTGTTTCATTTTTGAGATACGCCTTATATTTCTAACACTTTAGGTGCACAATACAGACGAGATACGTCTATGTCGCTAAGGAAATGGATTAAATACAACTTAAAGTATCCTAATATAAAGGAATAAGAAATTCAGTGAAATTTAAGATACGTCTTTTTGGCTTAGGAGGGCAGAGCTGCCCCTCCCTGTCCATACCTCGCTACGCCCATAGTCATAATTGTAAAAAAATGGAAAAAATTGAATAAACTGATTTAATGTCTATTAATGAATGGCATTCATTCAGCAATTATTGAAGATGAAAAACAAAACTGATGTTAAATGATTCGGAATTGCATGCTAATGAAAAGTATTGAAGTTTACATCAAAATAATAGTATGAAAAATTGACATGCAAGCAATGGTGGAAAATTAGGGGGAAAATATTGTGCAAATTTTTAGCAGCTTTTGGTGGTCTTAAACTATTTTATCTATAAGTACTTTATTGATATTACCTAAAAGACCATCGATCGAGGTCCTTCAGCCTTGATCTTAAACTATATTAAATAATGTTCGTCATTTTATAATAAAAGAATTATGTATATGCATATGCATTTCTTCTATTTTTTCACGAAGTAAAATTGCAAAATATGCAAATTTTTGTAACTTTGTTTTGTATGCCATTTTTTTATTATTAAAGAGTATCAGTTTGGTTTATAAAAAAAAGGCACGCATGTATGGCTGCACAACATTAAAAATATTAGAAAAAAATGTTTTCGGCCAATGTTTGTGATTAAAAAACTTGGATATTTTTGTGATTTTATTTTGCATGCCATTTGGTATCTTTTGAAGAAACAGATTAAGCCATAAATAATAAATGGCGTTCATGCTGCTTATACACTTTGTATGACAAGCAATTTTGAAAGTCACAAAAAAATGCAGATTTTTGTGACTTTCTTTTACATGCCACTTTGTTATTAACAAAAGATTGGTCTTTCAAGTTAAAAAAAAAATGACATTTATGGAGCTACTGCACAGCATAGAAAAAATAAAAATAAATTTTAGTGCAAATAAAAAAAAAGCTTTTTGTGAAAACATAAAAAAGTGTTAATTTTTTTTTATGCTTTGTATGTAGAAAAAAGTTTTCATCTTGTACTTTTGCATTTCTTTGCGATATACTATTTGGAGCTTTAATTAAAAAAGGTAGTGAATTATAAAACTCTTTTTTTAATATATAACACAATATCCTGTATTTTTGTTTTCTTTATTAAATGATCAATATTATAAATTCTATTTTTTGTACTGATTGGTAATAATTCTTTAATTGGCCAGAACCTTACGCAAATTAAATTTTAGTGGCTAAGTTTTTAGTGAATAAGAAATTATATTTTTGGTAGATTTTAACGTTTTTTTTTTTTTTTTTTGGTGTGTTATTATGTAGCATAATAAGTATCCCCTTTAATATTTGGGATAAGTTTTGAATCACCCTGTATATATATATATATATATATATATATATATATATATATATATATATATATATATATATATATATATATTATATATATATATATATATATTTGTTGATGAGGCTATGATAATCTACGTATCCTAGTCCAGTAAATAAAGGGAAGCTCTAAAAAGATCAGGACAGTTTTCCTTTGTGGCGCAATTTTAGGGATTCGGCGATGCCTTCGAGCAAAAAAAAAATTATCAACATTAACAGGTGGGAAAGGGCTGAAAATGGTCCCTCGAGGCCCGAAAAATGGGTTTCTCGCTAATATCTGCAAAAATATGCGAATTGGAGGATTTTTGTTAAAACAAAAAATGATGATCGCCTTGTAATCTACAAAAATGGTCAATATAATTTTTTTCGAAAAATCGATATTTTTCGAGATAACGGGACCCAAAAGTCCCCTCATTTCAGCTGTCGCTCTACCCCTAGAATGCCTCTATCTTCATGGATTCACTTATAAGCGGGCGGACGAATTGTTCCATTACTTGGGCAATAATGTACATTGTTTAATTATTCAAAGTTCATCGGAATATCATTGCACATGAGTTTGGGTCCATTCTTATTTTTCTAGAATATTAAAAAAAGCGGTCAATTTTTTTTTAGAATATTTTGAGAGTATCTTATTAATTTATTGATATTTTTAGCTATTATTGCATATGAGTTTGAGTCCATTCTGATTTTTTTAGAATATTAAAAAAGGGGTCAAAGTTTTTTTCACAGTATTTTGGGAGTATCTCATTATTTTATTGATATTTATGAAAAAATGGTTTTATTAACATTTCTTTTTTATAATGAGAACTTAGCAAGTGTTAAATGATCCCAGAAAATTTCTCTTCACCATCTTTCTTGCGTTATGATAAAAAATTGATTTGCTCATCTGCATTTTTTAGTAAGAAACTACTACTACCACATCTATCCAGTGTGGAATCTTATGGATTTTTCGACGGCCGTTTTTGTGAAAATTATTGATGTTGCGAAAAAATTGGTAAAGACCATTTTTGTAGATTTCAAGGTGATCTTCATTTTATGTCTGAACAAAAATTCTCTTATTCGCATATTTAGGCGGATTTTTGGGACTTTTTTCAGGGGGTGCCCACGTCAGAATCGTGATAAACTTTTTCTCGCTCAAAACCATCCGTAAATACCTAAGAATTAAACCACAAATGAAAACTGTACAGATTTATTTACAGCTTTGGGTACTTTCAGGTCTTCAGTTACTGGGCTATTTGTATATTTAATAGTTTTTGCAAAAATGTACCTCAATCAAATCTATGCCCATTGCAAATTCAAGGCTTAACAGTATAATATCGAAATAAAAGGTCAAATTAAATCGCGTAGCTACCCACACAATGTGTGTATGCCACGCATGTAATTAATATTTAGATAAACGCTATGCGATAAGAATTCAGATCAATACCAACAAGGCGTTGCGTTAAATTAAAATGCTTCATAGCCAAAATATTTAAAACTTTTCTTAGTTTGCCATAAAAAAATCGAGTTACTTACCCTTTCCCAGTTTAAGAATGACCAAGTTACAAAAAATACAGATCTCACAAAAAAAATTAAAATCTAAATTCTAAATGATAAACCACTACAGATACTTCTCTTTTTAAAATGTGACACTTGCTACTCTTAAACTTTTCTATTTATTTTTTTACGATATTCGTCATATTTTCGACAAAAAAAGCTCGTTTTATGATTTTTTTTTGTTGAGTGCCCTTGCTCTTGGAAAGAGGGCAATACACAAAGACAAAGAATAATTTTTAATAAACCTGTACATACACTTTTAAACCAAGAATTATTAGAAGACTGTATCAAAACTTATACTATTTTATATGTCTAAAATTATTTTTAAATCAACTGTAAAAATGTCACGTTTTTAATTAAAAAACTTAAGAAACTTAACAATAACTTTTTGAAAAATTAAATTAGATTTCATTTGTGAACCAAATACGGATACAGTCCTTGCCTTTTACCATTAATGTTATCAAAAAAACCCTTCTTGCAGCAATATGAAAATAAAAATTATACTTAAGTACTATCATAAATTTAAACTTACCTTTGACTACTTTCCTCGTTCCAACTTTCGTAATGAATATCAAAAAACTATACAATTTTATAAGTCTCGAATTATTTTTAAAACCATCTGTAAAGATGTCATGTTTTTAATTAAAAGCCTTAAGAAACTTAATAATAACTTCATTCATTTAAAAAAATGAAATTAGAAGATTTTTTTTTCCATTAATTTGTATCAAAAAAGCCCTATTTGCAGCAATATAAACATAAAAATCAGACTAAGTACTCTCGCAAAAAACTTACCTTTGACTACTCTCCTCATTCCAACTTTCATTCAACATTTCTTCCACAGGATTTTCTTTAAAATTTATCGGACTGCCATTATTTTCATGAATAATATCTTCTATCTCCATGATCAATTTTTTATTATTATCTTTTTTAATTTCTATAAAAGCAAACCTATTTGAAGAACAAATTATTTTGTGCGTGACGCTCGTGCCTTGTTTAGTAAAAAACAAAAGCTAAACGACTTTCCCTTTTCAAACAAACACCGCTAACACGATAGCAGCGAAACAACTGAAAAGCTCGCTGAAAATTTTCTTCTTCGCTGAAAGAGCGCCAAACAAAAACTGAGTCATGGAATCTCGCATTTACCTGAAGTTTGGTTTTTAAGTGTGGATAGGATTGAGCGGGACATGCGCGCATTCCAATGGGAAATATTCGTGTAAATAACATACCTCGCCTGAATTCCTTTCAGATTTTTCAGCTGAAATCACTGAAACGTTGAAATCATTTGAGACGCAGTAGCTGCCGGCGCAGCGCTTGCACAAATAATTTGGTGTTGATTAATTAAGCAGGCCTGCATTTTTTAACACTTTGAAAGTTGATTTATTTAATTTATTTAAAATTTCTTTTATTTCACATTTAAATTATTTTTTTAAAAGAAAATCCAATAAAATAAAAAAAGACAATAGGCTATATTTTTAATATATTTAAAAATTACTTCATAAACCCCCATATAAAATATTAAAAATTCCAACCCTTATTTTTTGAACTTCTGTTTTTTGTGTTTTACAAAAAATATTATATTAAAGGAACCCAAGTGTCGTGTTGTGGGCTACCTGTTTATAGGAAACTTTTACCTTGGGTTCCTTTGTAGGGTATTGGTGGCAAATTTAAAATGAAAGAGAAAAAATGCACCATATTTCCCGAAATTTTCCCGTTTTAAACTTGTAATAAGTATACTTTTTAACCCAAATATTTCAACTTCGTTTTTTCTGCGGGTTCCCAAAACCAAATATCTTCCCGTCCTAATTGGGCCCACAAATTTCTTCATGTTGATCTAAAGTCCAAGTTTCCAAAATTTAAAATACAATCCCTTTTGTTTTTTAAACCTGCTCAGGCTGCATAAATTTTAACGCCATGGACCGCTGGACTCTATATTACACCTTTTTTAACATACCAAAGAAGCTTCTAATATGATATAATTAAAGTTAGACATTTAACATTTGTAAATTCCGGTATTACGCACAATAAATCCATACATTTTGCAGGCTCTGCTGATGATCTCTTTAACATGCGAATTAAATGTTAATTTGTGATCAAATACCCCTAAATCTTTAATTTCACTTACACGTCTTATTCTTGGTCTTATTATATTATTTTGCATTTTATATTCGTATAAGATGAGAGTCTGCTTTCTAGAAAATGTCACAATGTTACATTTATCTATATTAAAATATAATCTAAATTTTCTACAGACCACTCCATAATATTATCTATATCAGTTTGAAGGGCAAGGCAGGCATTATTTGTTTTAATTTCACGGTAGATTTTTAAATCATCTGCAAATAATAGGCATGATGAATTTTTAATTACAGTTGTAATGCTATTAATATAAATTAGGAATAATAATGGGGTCAAGTTGGAGCCCTGTGGTACTCCAGAAGTAGGAACAAATGATTTTTAAGTGTAGCCTTTCAAATTTACTGTGTGTTCTCGATCATACAGATATGATTTTAAAAAATCTACTAAATTGCTAAGGGAAAACCAAATTCTAATTCTAGTTTTTTAAGTAAAATTTTAAATGACACTCTATCAAATGCTTTTTCAAAATCTGCGTACAAAACATATTGCCCTTTTACATTTAAAACATTTGATATAGTTTGCGTAATTGACATTAAGTTAGTTATTGTAGATTTACCAGTTAAAAAAACCATGCTGAAATACCGATATGCTCTGTCTCAAAGTAAGAAAGATAGACTTAAAAATAAGTGATTCGAATATCTTAGCAAGTACGGAAAGCACTGCAATTCCGCGGTAGTTAATAATAAGTGATTTATTTTCCGGGGGGAAAGTTGATTTAACTGTTTTCCAGTAACTGGGTAGAGCTCATTTTAAATCTTCTTTTAGTTTTTTTTTTAATCACATAAATTTATTTTTTTAACCAGTAAAATCCAAAAATATAGAAAAAATACTTTTATATTTCATTTATAGGCTATTTTTATAATATATTAAAAAAATACAAAAATATACAAAATATACACATATAAACTATTAGAAACAGTTACTTATTCTATACGCTTCTTAAAAAACGTTTTCTTTTTTTAGAAAAGCTTCTTTTGGTTGTTTTTCTGTCGTATTTAGCTAAATGAATATCTCTTCTCTATATTCAATAGTAATCGGCCATTATTTTTGTGTCCCAGCGCCTCTGGTATCTTTTTTTCATCTCTTTAATATCTTGATGAAATCTTTTACCTTGCTCTTCGCTCGCGTCCCCCAGATATTCCGGGAAATAGTCCAAATTGAAATGTAAAAAGTAAATTTTTATGCTCAACTTGCAACCAATATTCCTGAAATTTTCCAGTATATTTTTAAAGATCTCAACATAGTTTGGGTCTTTATAACTCTCTAGAAATGTATGTACAACTTCTTTAAAACCATTTCATGCGTGATTTTTTTCTTCCATTACATTTTCAAATTCTGTATCTTTCACCAACCTCCTAATCTGCGGCCCTACAAAGTTTCCCTTCTTTAATTTTGCCTCTGACAGCGCCGGTAATGTTTTACACAAATATTAAAAAAAGAATCCATCTTTGTCTAATACCTTAGGTTGGGGTTTATGAGGGGATTTTCGCCCTCCACTGCGACCGCTCGGTCTATTGTGGCTTACACCTTTTTATATTCCTCCCAATGGGACCAGACTTAATGATGATACGATTGGGAGAGAGTTCTTACATTTTTTTTTTATCTTGGGACAGTCCACGAAGGCTGATGCCTAATACTAACGTACCGTGGGTGTTTTCAGTGGGTGAGAGGGAGTTTGTTCACACGGGACTTAAATTTTTGGAGATTGGGAGGAAAAGGGAAAAAACTTCTGCGGGCAGCAGGTTCCATAGTCTTGACACTCTAGGAATAAAGGAACGAAGAAAGCGGGTAGTTCGGGGCCTCTCTAACTGAACTGTAAAAGGATGCATAAAAGTTGCACTACGTTTGCTCTTTTGGGGAGCTGCCAGAGAAGGAATAATACTGGCCAATTCCTTTTGAGCAGAAGCCGTGAAAATACCAGATAGAAGAGCGACAGATCCCCAAGCTCGACGATGGGCAAGAAGAGGAAGCCTTTCTGTGAGCGTTGGATCATTAATAAGACGAACAGCTCTTTTTTGAATGGAGTCCAGAAGGCTAAGTGTTGTAGGGGACGCCATTCCCAGACATGAGAACAATATTCCAAAGAGGGTCTGATTTGGGATACATACAGAGTGTACAGATTGGAAGAAGAGAAATATTTTCTGGACTCGAAGAGGAATCCAATCTTTTTTAAAGGGTGGGAAGCTATGGATGAAATGTCTTTGTGCCAGTTGAGGTTATTCTCAAAAGTAACGCCGACTAGATTAAACGACTCTTTGTTCTGCAGAACTTGGGATGAGCATTCGCAGATTTTTTTCGCGACAGCGAACATGACTGTGTTTTTGAGGCATTAAACTGAACACGATTTTTGGCGCCCCAATCCAAGATAAGTTTGAGGTCTTGTGAAAGAGATATCTGATTGACCTGCGCTTGTTTTCAAAATCAGAATTACACGGTGCCCTAAGAAATTGAATACAAGAGTGGAGGGAAATTATCGTCAGCAAAACTATGAATGGGATTGATTGTGGTAGAGAGAAGATCGTTAATGTGTAGAAGAAACAGCGTGGGTGCCAGCACTGAGCCCTGGGGCCCCCCCAGCATTAATTTGGTAGAAGCTGGAGGAATGACCATCTACACTAACTGATATACGTCGATTAGAAAGGAAACTGGAAAGCCAAGAGCAAAGCTTAGGTGGAAGACCGTAAGAAGGAAGTTTGTTAAGAAGCCCATCGTGCCAGACCTGATCGAAAGCTTTGGATATGTCAAGAGCAACGATCTGGGATTCACCAAGAAACTCAAGGGACTTGTTCCAGTTGTGTGAGACAAAGGAAAGAAGATCAGCTGTGGATCTACTGTGACGGAATCCATATTGTCTATCATGTAAGATCTTATGTTTTTCCAGATACTTTAAGATTTGGGAATTAATGAATTTTTCCATTACCTTGCAAACAACTGAAAGAAGAGATATAGGTCTATAGTTAGAAGGGGGACTTTTGGACCTTTTTTGGGGACAGGTTGCACACGTGCAGCTTTCCAATCCCTTTGGGAAAATGCCCGTGTCGTAAGAGATTCGAAAGAGGCGAGTTAAGATGGGTGCAAGCTCGGAAGCACATTTTTTAAGACGATTGCTGGTATGCCATCCAGCCCAGACGACTTTTTAGTATTAAGAGAAGAAAGAATACGCTTGATCTGTTTGACTTTAAAAAATTTTATCGGACATTTTATGAGAAACAGGGACAACTGTTGGAAGAGGAAGATTAATAGGAGGATCAAGCGTAGAATTGGCAGCAAATTGTTTGGAAAAAAATTCGGCTTTTCCTTTGGAGGTAGAGACAATTCCATCTTTCAGAGATTAGGGTGAAAAAAATTTGTGCAAAAGTTCTGACTAATATTTTTTGGGAAAGGACCAAAAGCTTTACTGCCATTTGGAAATGAGAACTTTATCTTTTATTCGATTGTTAAAACGGTCTTTTTTTTTGAGATGGTCTGATTATACTGATTTCTTGCTTCGATGCTAGCCTGTCGATTTTCGACTGGGGTTTGAAGAAACTTTTGTGGGCTTGAAAATTTTAAAAGTCTTGGGTTTTTTTCACAGGATTAGAAAGCCACGGTTTGTGATTTGGGAAATTATGGGGTTCTTTTAGTGTGGGGAATATAGGTCTCAATGCCTAGTTGAATTGTTTCCGGGAATTTGTTTAAAATTTCTGAAGGATCGTGAGTAGAAAAGCAGGTAGGATTCCAAGGGAGCTGGCAGAAATCTTTAGACCATCCCAGTCGGCCGAATTGTAGTGCCAGATGGTTCGTGGCGGCATGCTTTCAGTTGCCTAAAATGAGTAAGCATGATAGGTGACCAAACCATGGTCAGAGCGACCAAGGGGGGCAGTTTCTGATGCTTGATAGAGTTCGGGAGTGGAAGTAAGAAAAAAGATCTGGGTTAAATTATGGGTATCAGTTTTTGTGGGGCCTAGCCAATCCTTATTATGAACATTAAAATCCCGAGGAGATTACTTCGGCCAATGAAACTGGGAAATAATATTGCCCATCTTTTTGAAAAAAATCAAAGAACTCGTTGGGAATTGTCAGACGGGGACAGGTATATACAGCAGATAAATTTGTAGAAATTGAAAGTAAGTTTAAGCCAAAGAAATCAAGCTTACCTATTCGAGGTTAGAAACCAACACGCCCAGGTCGTTCGAACGTAAGCACAAACGCCGCCTGGGGTCAAAAAGATAAATGAGTTCAAACCTGGGAAAAGGAGGTGGTTGGTTGCTGTTTTGGGACTTATTTGGGTTTCGGTAAGAAATAGTATGTGGGGTTTGGAGGATTGAAGATAATGGTGAACAGAGTTCACGTTAGGTTAACCCACATATATTTTAAACGATATCAGATTTTTCGATGGTGGTTAAATGTACCCCTCCCCCGGGAGAACCGAATGGAGGGGTATTTTACCTCCGGATAATTTTACGTTCTGTGCCATCATCATTATTTCCAAATTTTAGTAGAGTGGAAAAAAAAGAGAAAGGAAAAGAAAAAGAAAGAAGAGGAAGAAGGAAAACTAGAAAAAAGGGAGGAAAGAAGGAAAAACTGACTCACCGCCCAGAACTCGAAACGTACTAAGACTTCAGGTCCTTTAAAGGGCAAGTGGGGTGGTACCCCTCGCGAGAAAGCCCCTCTACCACCTACCATCTACATCTCCTCTTATTCGTGTCGCTACCGGACACGAGCACAATATGTGTTCGGTGTTCTGTCTCCGGGAGAGTATGACGAGCAGACGATTAGATCCGTCATGCCCTCCTCTCCCGCTCTAGTGACGTGGGTAGCTACCAGGTCCTTGTTACAGGAACCAGATGTTCCTTCATAGGCTGCATCTCCGGCCTTACCCTATGAAAACGGTCCTATCCGCTTTCTGTTTAAAGCCAGGGAACCCTTTTCCCTATAAAAGCGGTTCTGTCCGCCTTCTGTTTGGATTTAGGGACCCCTTTTCCCTAAGCACCTGTTTGTTCGGGATGGATTAGCCCTTCCCGTGAAACAGGCGCCGGTGACTCAGGGCACCTTTAGGTCACCCGTTCCGGTCGGCCACTTGTCTGCTTGTACCTTGGGTGGCACCTTTCGAAACGGATTTATCCGTTTCGGTCAGCGCACCTTTGTCACTTTTTTTCTATAAATAGCGGTTCTGTCCGCTTTTTGTTTGGAGCTAGGGAAGTAATAGTCCACCACGGCAGAGCCCCGTATTACCGCAGTAAGGCTAGATACTCTGAGAGGTCGCCCTGTATCTCAGAGGCACCGTTGGAGACACCTGTTTAAGGCACAGGATGTCATTCACTCATCAGAACGGTATGCTAACACCTTTTAAGCCTTGTGTTCGTCTTAGCTTCGGATCCCGTTCCATACGCTAGCCAAAAGAGTTGCCGATAACCAGCAAGTCTAGCGCATGTTCCAAAAGATCCTACTGGCCCAACCACGACGACGAAGTGCGAACACAGCGGTGGGTCTAATGCCTTAACAAGTTGTTTAATAAGTCCAAGTTTTATGTAAATTGGTGGAAATAATACTTCTTGAGGTTCAATAAGACTTTTGCGAATTTCTTTTTTGGTTTCAGGTGTTAAGTCTCTTTTTGTGGCCAGTCGCTTTTATCCAATGTTGTTCTCGATTCCAGCTATCCCACTTACACAGGAAACTGGAAATTTTGTAAATCCAGACTGCTGACTCAAGAGAAGGCCTACAATTTTTAGATCTCCACACACTTCCTAGTTATGAGTTTCATATTGTATTCTTAAAAATAATTCCTCTAAATTTATATAGTTTTTCTTTAATTAAACTGAAAGGCCGATCGGAACAGAAGCAAAAACATTGCCATTATGTAACAGAGGCTTCTTTTTGAACAGTCGATGAAAAGTCTCCAGTCAGACGGTGTATACCCAGAAGCTCCGAGTTTCAGAGGCAAGAAACTAGATCAGCAATTGCTTGGCAGTACACAAGTGATTCGCTTTGTGCACAATATTTTACAAATTCAGCGTCACGATTTCTATACCAAGTGAAGGTAGTTTCTGGGGCAAGCAATTTTTTTTGGTTTCAACCTAGACCCCAGTACTTCAGAAAGGTCTTTTGAAAGTTTCAAACCTCTTACTAAACCATTCAGTTCGGCTTGGGAAAATGGTTCAGGTTGATTTTGACCTGAAACTGATGGTTTAAAATCACTGTCCATACCCTGCAGGGAGCCAAAAGTTGGAGAGTTTTCATTATCTTCTTTTAGTACTTTGGGGGGTATGTGTATAGGTACATCATCACTATAAGGTATTGGTCTGATTTAATATAATTTGGGTACAAAATATGTTTCAAAGTTTTTCTATTAAGTAGCAATCGGTATTCTAAAAGGAAGGCTTTTTCTATTCCCTTTGAACCAATGTCTTAAACCTTCTTCACACACCTTGCAAACAACGTGCGTGCCCAATCTTTTGCTTGATCTCCTAATTAGATTTTGAAATAAGCAAAATATGCATTTTTCACCAATTCAATCGGTTTTAAAATTTTTAAGAGAAATATCCACAGTAGTTACAACAAAACATTTGTAGGTTTGTTCCAACAGCCCAGAAACCAAAAGTACCGAAGATCACCTCGCGCAGTGATTAAAATGCGTCCCATTAAACCGCAGAGCGATCGTTCGGACTTTTTATGTGTTTGAACAAACCTTATGTATATCACATACCACGCACAAAACCAAACAAAAAATAAATTTTACTTGTTTACTGATTAAAACTTAGAGCTGGAATGAACTTGATGGACATTAAAATATAAATTTTATTTAAAGTGATAAAACCCTTCTTCTTCGCGGTACTAATAAAGTTAAGACATGATAAATAGGATTTGGAAGCTTAAAATTCCCGAAAATCGTGTCCCAGCTACCATAAAGTTAGCAATTAATACATATAATAAAAGATTTACCTCAAATTATGAGAGCCATAATTAAAAAAAATTACCTCAGGTAATGATCGCCTATTTAATAAATTGCTTAAAAAGCACCACAGGAAATCATTTTTGGGTTAATACTTACAATCTGAAGTACTACATTTATTTTAAAATGTATTAAAACGCCTATTAAAAGATTGTTTTGTATTATTTTTTTATTTTTGAAAAAATTATATGGGTAATTGTGTTTTTATTTGTTATTACTATATAAAAAGTGAGCCTAACAAACTAAAATCACAAATTTCATGTAGGCCTGTGTTATCTTATGAACTGCAACTGCACTTCAAAATGTTAGAAACTTTTGACTATGGACTTTTGTTAAAAAATAAAAATAGATTACATTACCTTACTCGAGAGTCCAGAAGTTTTATGTACTACTAAGAAGAAATACAAAATTGTAATACATAATAAATTTAAGCTTTACGTAAGCTATAGCAAAAAAAGTACCAATAAAGAAACAATTTCCAAAACAAAGTGCTGCCGAATTGGTCAATACCAAAACATTAAAAAAAAATAGACTCCATTATTTACATTTATTGAAATCATACATTGGTATAGAGTTGCCAAATTCAGCGAATGGCTGATTATTTAAGGCCACTTGGACTCACTTGGTAATTCTCCTTATGCCCAAATTTTCAAAATTTTCGTTTACCAAAAATTTTTTAATTAAAAAAAGAAAAGAACTTTAAAAAAAACAACCTTTAATTCATAATTTTACTATTTTTAAAAATATTTTTTTTAAAAATAAAAATAAAATAAAATTTAATTTAAACATCGAAATCCCAAAATTTTCGCGTAATGCGCGTTCACGTCATTTCATTAAATTTTTTGGGGGCGCTTTCGTTTTGCTTGGTTTGAATGGTGACGGTTTTGGCGAAAAAACCAAAACTTGATTTTTTTGTGTAAAAACATTTAATTATGGGTCGATCGTTCTTTTTTAAGAAAAAGGATTATAAAAACCCCGAAGGCCCTTTTTCAGGTAATTAAAGAGATTATTCAACCGCATCCAGTGGAGTGGGGGGTTTTTAAACAATTTTAATTTTTGTGTATGTTTGTTATTTATTATTAACGAAACAAGGG
>JAHBCN010002355.1:92837-104184 GCA_019359885.1 Listronotus oregonensis
TGTTGTTATGGAGTACGCCCAGTATACGGTAATTAATCCTTTCAGGAGAATTGATATTTTTTTATTAGTTTTCAAAGCATTGATTGAAAATGTTAATAAAGACACAAATATTTGTTCACTTCATTTGAAGGAGAATGTGGTCCAACAACCAAATATTAGACCCCATTAGTTGTAAAAAAAGGGAAAACTAGTGATAAAGTAATTTTTTAATTAATTATAAATATAATACTCGCCCTAAAAAAAACCAAAAAAGAAAAAACCCCAAAAAGAAAAAAAATTTTTTTTCCTTTTTTGTAATTAACTTTACTTATTACCATGACAAAAGAATACGTTCCCCCTGACATTTATTATACCCCAACCTTCAACTAGTTCGGCTTTTTTTCCCCCTTGGGACGACCAGGGCATTTTAACCATCGTCGTAACTGAACACAATTTTTGGTTTTTAGTGGGATGCACTAATGAGGCACATCAATTAATTTTTTTTTAATTGCAATATATTAAGGTGTAATGCTTGTTGCTCAGCAATATTTAAAAAAAGGTGCCCGAAACTTTCATATTGTGCCTTTTAACAGGGCGGACGCGCTTGCGCTGAGCATACTCTTAAAAGGCCTATTACTTTTTTTATTGGGTGAGTTTTTAAAAATTTGGGAATTTTTCCCTTTACGCCACGGGTAGATCCCTTAATATTTTAACTATATATTTTAATAACCCTGTATATCGAATAAAAAATTTTTTTTTATGCACTTCGTATACATATTTGTGGTTTTACCTTTTTGATTTCGGTATAGATCTGAATTTAATAGCATCTTTCTTTGGGAAATTAAGGATACAAATGTATTTCTGTTTTTTTTTTAGTGATAAAAAATAATGAAAACAAATAAAATAGATTCCTTTCAACAAACGCTATTAATTTTCAATTATCATAAACTTGTATAAAAATATATCAGGTAAAACAGTCATTTATTTCGTTAAATATATTTTAAATATTTAATAATGTTGTCGACAAAAAAATTTTTTTATAATTTTGTTTTCCATCAAATGTTTGAAACCACAGAAATTATTTTTTACCTTTTAGTTCATTGCCAAAAGAATACAACGATTCCCGGATATTTAAAAGGAAAAACCCAACTTCTCGAAAAAAAAGCGAAGAAGCAAGCAGCTATTGAGAAAGATGTCGCAGAGTATAGACAGCTGTATGAAGTCAAGGCTAAAGAAGAAAACCACTAAGAACAAAACGATCAATGTTCATGAAAACGTAATTTTGATCACATATGATCATATATATTCCCCCTGGAACAGTCCAATTTATCGTGGAATGTATAACTTTCCTATCGGAGGTTTTAATCGTCTCGATATGTATAAAATGCGTTAGGATTTCCCCAAAATCCATCAGTCAAAATTGGGGTATCAATACGAAATTACCGAACCCAAAAAAAACTTTGTAGCTTTCATGTTCTATTTGCCAAACAACTTGCTGCCAATTCTACGCTTGATCCTCCTATTAATCTTCCTCTTCCAACAGTTGTCCCTGTTTCTCATAAAATGTCCGATATCATTTTTAAAGTCAAACAGATCAAGCTTATTTTTTTCTTCTTTTAATACAAAAAAAACGTCTGGGCTGGATGGCATACCAGCAATCGTTTAAAAAAAAAGTGCCCCCGAGCTTGCACCCATCTTAACCGCCTTTTTCAAAAACTCTTTTCGACACGGGCATTTTCCCGGAGAGGGGGGGAAAACTCACGTGTGCAACCTGTCCCCAAAAAAGGACCCCAAAAATCTCCTTCTAACTATACACCTATATCTCTTCTTTCAATTGTTTGGAAGGTAAGGAAAAAAAACATTAATTCCCAAATCTTAAAGTATCGGGGAAAAAAAAAAGATTTTACATGATAGACAATATGGATTCCGTCACAGTAGATCCACACCCCCTCTTTTTTTCCTTTGCCTCACACAACTGGAACAAGCCCTTTTTAGTTTCTTGGTGAATCCCAGATCGTTGCTCTTGACTACCCCAAAACTTTCAACCCCGGTCTGGCATGGGGGTTTTTTAACAAATTTTTTCTTACGGTCTTCCACCTAAGCTTTGCTCTTGGCTTTCCAGTTTCCTTTCTAATCGACGTATATCAGTTAGTGTAGATGGTCATTCCTCCAGCTTCTCCAAAAATTTAAAGCTGGGGTGCCCCAAGGGGGCCGTGCTGGCACCCACGCTGTTTATTCTAAAATTAACGATTTCTCTCTTCCACAATCAATCCCATTCATAGTTTTGCTGACGATAGTACCCTCCACTCTAGTATTCAATTTCTTAAGCCACCGTGTAAAATTTGATTTTGAAAACAAAAAGGAGGTCAAGCAGATATCTCTTTTTCAAGACCTCAAACTTATCTTGGATTGGGGCGCCAAAAATCGTGTTCAGTTTAATGCCTCAAAAAAAAAAGTCAGCCGCTGTCGCGAAAAAAGTCTGCGAATGCTCATCCCTTGCATATGAGCGGCCAAGTTCTGCAGAACAAAGGGTCGTTTAATCTAGTCGGCGTTACTTTTGAGAATAACCTCAACTGGCACAAACATATTTTTCCATAGCTTCGGCAGTTCAAAAAAATTGGGGTTTCCCCTTTTTTAGCCAGAAAATATTTCTCTTTATCCAATCTGTACACTCTGTATGTATCCCAAATCAGACCTTCTTTGGAATATTGTTCTCATGTCTGGGGGGAAGGCGTCCCCTACAACACTTAGCATTCTGGACTCCCCCTTCAAAAAGAGCTGTTCGTCTTATTAATGATCCAACGCTCACAGAAAGGCTTCCCCCCTTCTTGCCCATCGTCGAGCTGTAGGGGATCTGTCGCTCTTCTATAGGTATTTTCACGGCTTCTGCTCAGAGGAATTGGCCAGTATTATTCCTTCTCTGGCAGCTCCCAACAGAGAAACACGTAGTGCAACGTTTATGCATCCTTTTTACAGTTCAGTTAGAAAGGCCCCGAACTTCCCGCTTTCTTCGTTCCTTTAATTCCAGAGTGTCAAGACTATGGAACCTGCTGCCCCCAGAATTTTTTCCCCTTCTCCTCCCAATCCCAAAAATTTAAGTCCCGTGTGAACAAACTCCCTCTCACCACTGAAGACACCCACTTTACGAGTACTTAGGCATCAGCCTTCGTGGACTGTCCCAAGATAAAAAAAAAAAAAAAAAAAACAAAAATTAAAATGGTAGTCAGTGGCATGAGCTGTGGCATGAGGTTATTAAATATATCCTATATTTTTACAAAATTTGTGATGTTTGAAATAAAATATATAGAGAGCCCAAAAGATTTGTATACATAAGTAAAATTAAAAACACAAAAATTTTTTGCATAAGCTCAATTAAGCTTTAGTTATCAAAATTAGAAAATCATACACAAAAACATTTTATTTATGTTTTAAAGATATCATTTTCGCGCTCGCTTACCTTAACCTTAATTATTCATTTATCGATTGCATGTAACAATACCTTTAATAAAGTCTAAGTAGAAAAACAAATACCATAAAGTTTGATTACAGTTGTTTAAAAAGATTAACAGGTATTAGCCAAGGTTAAATAGGATTTTCTGATGTGAAAAGATTTTTTTATTGTATTAGTAACCATTTTTTATTCAATACGGTTCCAGATTAAATAAAGGGTGTCCTAAAAAAAATATATATTTTTTAGTAGCGAATTTTTCATTGGGCTGAGTAGGCGAAAGCCTAAGGCCCCCAAGGGGCTCTAATGAGAAAGAGACCCCACGCCAGCTAATGATCGTTTGCACTAAGGAATAAGAAAATCAAAAATACCCAAATATTTATAAATACTAATCAATGGAGTCCTTTTGTCATTATATAAAACTAATATAAAAAAAACAGATATTTATTGAATAAAGTCAATTTAAGCAATATTTAGAAAGGATATGTTTAAACAAAATGATTGCAGTATTGTTTCCAAAATGTTGACACTTTTTTTTGGAAAAAACAACCCTATTGATATATTTTCAATCTTTGTGAATTCTAACGTTTACTGAGAAGCGGGGGTGTTTTCAAAAAATGGCCTGTATAAAAATAAATTTGGGTCCACAATAATGGATAAACGTTAAAAACCTTTCAATTTGCCTCTTAAATATGATATCACGAGATACATTTCTTATGATGAAGTAATTTACGAATATATATATCAGTTAAGTGCAGAAGAGAAACATTTAAAACGGCGAAAGCATTCTCGTTTTACCTGCTACTGTTAGTCGTAAAACTCAATATACTTTGGGTACCCGCATGTAGGTCCGGACTTAAATGGCAGGTGTTGAATAGAAAGGAGAGTCTTTTCGTCTTAGTTCATCGGTCGTTTGGAGTTAGCTAACCTAAACTATTAATATTAGTAGGTAATCAGGACCTGTACCCTTTCAAAAGGTGCGGTGCCTACACAATAGGTATTTGTCAGGCAACCTATTAATGGTTGGGTTTTCCACTGAGGGTTGTTATTTAAATTTTATTGCGGTCAAGAAATTAACTAATTATTGTGAAACGTACAAAATCCATGTTATACTAACCTTTGTCATTCCAAGCTATTCGTATAGAAATATGAGGATCGTATTTTCTTGACCTCCTATAATAATGTTTCTATTAGTCGTACTCTTTTTTCTTGCCTCTTCCATTACCAAATCGGGCTTTTTTTCTTGACCAAGCTTAAAAAAATTTTGATCAACATCTTTTTTATGTACTTTTAGAGAAGAAACCAGTCACCCATCATGGAAAATATGGAAAAAGAGAAGATATGTTGTATCAGCCATGGCGTTTTGTGGATTTTTCAACGTATATATTCTAAGAGTTAATTTAAGCATAGCTATAGTTGCTATGACATCGGACAGGATCGTGCAAGGGGAAAACGGAACATTGCAAAACATTGTAAGTAATTTATACATGGAATAAATAGTTATTCGTATGTTTGACCTAACACCTTTAATATTTTTAGTGAATTTTGATTTTTAATTTTATTTAAATAGACAGAAAATTAAAATAAAATTAGACCACACGCTTTCTAATAAGCTGACCAACCGTTAAAACTCAAAAACCAGAATATGTTTCCAAGTGTAAATTGTCTGTAAAAGCTCATTTATTCACTCTCTGAAAATCCGGCAAAACAACAAGATTCTTGAAAATTTAAGGATAAGTGCTGTTGTGGCGCTTTGTCGGTAATTTGATGCCGACCTGGACAATTCTGACTGCTGCATCTTTGATGCAAGAAGCAAATGCCGCCTTGAACACCGCTTCTCGTAAGACTGTAAAGGGAATTTTAAACGAAAATTTTTTCGAAGCAGAAAACCTAGCAAGCACAAAAAACCAACAACAACTTCTTTAACCAAAACTAACCCGAACAAAAATAGCTCACTACAAACCTTATGAAGGTTACTTGGGATAAAGATATCCTTAATAGCAAATACAGCCCTACTAATGAGCCTCCACCTGGAAACCTGTGCCTCGACCAGGCCCCTCGACTAGGCAACGGCTGGCAGTTCTGTCCACTCCTAAACTATCTCTGGAGATATGTCAAGGTAGATGTGTGTTATAAATTACAAGAAGTCTAATAAAGTCATTTGAAATTTGAATTTGGATTGGATTTTCGTAAGATTAGCGAAGTTAAACAACGCTGCTGGGTATGGTCAGTAACTGGATGGGTGACCGCCAGTGAACACCGTGTGCTATTGAAATCGATGTTCTGTAGGGCCTGTCTGGATAACATTACCCAGACGTTAATGAGGGATAGTCCAAAGATAGTAGTTATATCTAAATCGTCCTAGATGGCATTACCACGTTGTCTAAAAGATGCTGTGAAATGCAGTATCTTTATGTTTCGGTACTTGGACTATGTTGATAGAATTGGAAAAAATGGGTTTAATATCTTAAACCCAGTACCCATAGTACCTAATACCTAGGCTCTATAAAAATCTTCGTGTGCTGTTATAAAGATTTAAAAAAAAAAACTCATGTTGGGCGGGATTTGAGTTCGATTTAAGCAGTGGACAGCACAGAAATTAAGTAAGAGCACAGCGTTCAATATGAAAAAAAGTTACGGGTTACAACTTTTTTTGATATAAATAAATCTTACTTAAGCTCTTTTACTTAATTAGGCAAATAAACAATATACCTTACTCTAGAAGTCAAATTTCCAAAGTTCAGCTTAAAATTTGAACTGAAACACAGCCCCACAAAAAACATGTTTTTGGGTTCGCTGAACCCGAATCCGGGGTCAATTTAAATCTATCAGGTCAGAGTAAACCACATTTTAAGGTCAAATCTGCAAAATTACGCAGTCTAATAAAAAAATTAAAGGTTTGAAAGACTTGACCATAGTTTTTCTAGCTCTTTGAGGTCGCTGAATCCGAATCTGAGGTCAGTTTGACCCCATCAGGTCAGGGTCAAGGGCACTTCAAGGTTAAAATTAAAAAATTGTACGTAATCGAATTTGAAGAGTGTATACTTATGTTTTTGAGGTTGCTGAGTACGAATCGCTGGTAAAATCTGTAAAATTATAATTTGGCAGATTTGACCTTGAAATATCTTGTGACCATGACCCGATGGGGTTAAACTGACCACGGATTAATATTTAGCGACCTTAAAAACATAAGAATACACTCTTAAAATTTAGTTGCGATTAATTTAGCAGATTTGACCTTAAAATGCCCTTCACCCTGACCTAATCCGATTCGAATTCAGCGACCCCAAAAACATAAAGATATTATGTTGAAGTTTTTCGGAACTTTAGGTCAGGATAAAAATTATTTCAAGGTCAAATCTGCAAAATTAGTCGCAACCAAATTTAAAGAGTGTTTACTTATGTTTTTGAGATCCCTGAATCCGAATCCGTGATCAGTTTGACCCCATCAAATTTGATTGCGATTTGACCTTAAAATGCCCTTAACCCTGACCTGATGTGGTCAAACTGACCCCCGGATTCCGATTCAGTGACTTCAAAAACATGATGGGGGTGTGTTATTTTTTAATTTTCCCGACTAATAACTTACTAATCTATGGAATATACGATTATTGTTATATTAACTGCTGTTCTATTGTTGCGCAACCAACTATCCTTCCAGCACTGGTTTCTAAAAAAAACTGTATGTTTACTGCTTTTTGTTCTAATAAAATTTAACCAGAGCTGTGTAGGAAAAAAGTAGTGTCCTGGATAAAATAATATGATTGGTCATTTTATTTTATTATTTTTTATGTCTTTTTTATTTTTAAGGGTCCTGAATTTAACTGGAGCAACGAATTACAAGGACATATATTAAGTTCATTTTTCTACGGATACCTAGCTACTCAACTCGTTGGAGGCATATTTGCCTCGAAGTTTGGAGGTAAGACCCTATTTGGCTTGGGTGTGGCTGTAACAGCGGCTTTGACTCTGATTACTCCTTGGTTAGCTGTCAATGTTTACCTTTTAATTGCTGTAAGAGTAATTGAGGGTCTTTTTGAGGTAAGAAATAAAACCTTTTTTTTAAGAGTTAATAGATACAAAACGTATCCTATTATGAATTTTGTTCTTTTAAAATTATAAGTATAGCATTCTGTGTTTATTATCTAACATGGTTACTAAAGTATGCAGGTATGTTCCAAGCATACTTTTACGTAATGTATTATCTTCGGTCTAACAGGATTTACCAATGAGCTGATAGTTTAACTGGAGAAAGCATCGATTTGGCATAAGCGTGGCATCATAAACGCACATTCTAAGGTTTTGCCTAGCGATGAATAAACCTCTGTACTAGAAACAATAAAATCCACCAAAACCCGGGAAAATGGTTCCTACAGATACTATTTTGTCGTAAAGCGTGGCTGCCAAGTATCTTTCTGTTTCATTTACTTGATAGTATATTATGATTTAATTTTACTTAATTTATTCCTAAAATTACATTAAATTATGCTCTACTATTGTATTTTAAACTGTCAATAACATTTTGTTATATTTATTACTATAAAGTATAACACAGAAAAGTAATGATGTCAAAATACCATTTTTTTTGGACGCTACCAATAAAGGGCGACAACATGACAACAGCGGATTTTTCGTAAAAGGGCTCTTCCGCCACCTTCGGCTTCCTCTTTAGATGACACATTCAAATGGCGTTTTAGTCTAAATGTGTTTTGTTGTTTGGGTAATTTTTGTGACAATTGTATAAATTTCAGTTTTGTGTAAGTACTTTTAATAAATTAAAATGGTAAGGCAGTGCCAAGTGAGTAAAGTGACGAATATGATTCCTGGATTATCATTTCACAAGTAAGTACAAACTATGCTTGTACCATTCTATCGCCAATAATAAACACAACATGTTGAGCGCAGCTCTCGACTGCGTTTATGAATGAAATGCTTTCTCTATCTATGATGTCAGCTCATTGGGATTTACCGAAAAGGTAGCTATACGTATAGCTACCTCAAAATAACTACCCAAAATTAATGTATTAACTTAGAATATGATAAAAGTAAGCAAGATTTTGTTGTGCTTAATAGCTTTTTATTTAGACGGTCCATTACAGTTGTTATACTCAATTTAAAAATTTTGTTCTAGGGCATTAAAAGTATAGATATGTAGGTGTTTTCATAACTCAAGCAATAGTTTATAAATAGATAGTTTGCAACTATGTTATGATATAGCAATGGTAGATGGTGAATGAATGTAGTGTCATGTCCGCCCGTGATTGTAAAGCCTAAAATATGCCATGCCTGTTTTTTTTTCTTGTTGGTTAAAAAGAATAATTTAAAAAGAAATCAAAAATATAAATATTAAAATTTTTCAATTTTTTTTTTAAACAAATTTATCGAAAAGTTCATATTAAAAAAAAATAGTTCTGGAGTTTTGGTAAGTTTTTTTTTAATGTTTAATGGTAAAAATTAAGTTATCAATTTTAGCAACAAGAAAAAAAATTCCAAATAATGCGAAATATTATCGGATGACCCTCTTTGCGGTCAAAAGTCAAAATTTTGGATTTTTAAATTTTCAACTGCAAAAATCATTATGAATTGGTTGTTTATCGATCATTAAACAATCTTGTGAAGCTTGATAGGTTACAATATAAGGCATTAAGAATTTGCTTGGTTTCATGGTTGAGAGTCTTGAACCACCTTTATGGTGCAGAAGAAAATATCTCGCCTCTAAGTTCATGCTTAAGCTGCTTTATGCCAAACATACTCCACCAACACAATAAAAAGCTTTACCAACTTTTCATACAAAATATGACAAATCCGTATTGGACACGAAAGAACTCTCCACCACTCGCTGTTGCGTATGGTGAATTACAGGAATACAATATTTTACTTATGACCCATGATCATTCAACAATAAAATATGGTAACAGTTACGGAGCTATGCTGCTGTGTCCAAATGTAAATATACCCAATTACCCTGCTGAAAACATATCAACAAATTTACAATTTAATGAATACTTATCCAAGTACCCCAAGAACAGTCTGGTTATTTACACAGATGATTCTAAACAAAGTAATAAGCTTAGCGGAGCATTCTGTTGTCCACAATTAAAACATAGCTACTGTTTTAATTTAAACAGTAATCTCAGTATTTTTACTGCAGAAGCAGGAGCAATTTGCTATGCCCTGCAATGGGCCATAACACAAAACTTTCAAAATATCATAATATGTACCGACTCTCAATCAGTCTTACTAAACCAAAAAATTTTTTCAATGGATCAAAATATTTACCCACACTGTTTTATCACCAAAATATTTAATATTATTTACCAATCAAATAATAAAAATATTTATTTTTTGTGGACAAAGTCGCATTCCGGGATAACCGGGTACAAAGCCGTTGATAAACTAGCAAAAACATCAAGCTCAAATGAATATGATAATACACTAACCATACAAGATTTCTTACCACTAATAAAACAAAATATTAAAAACAAGTGGAATCAAGAGTGGCAAAAGTATGGATCGGAAACAAATACCTTTTATTATAAAATCCATCCCAGAATTCCAGTCACCCACTGGCATCACCGTAATAACATACCTCGAAGGATTACGAACGTGATAAGCCGTTTAAAGCTTAATCACGGCTGCTTTCCTAGCCACTTGCACAAAATAGGGCTAAAAGAAACACCTTTATGTGTGTAATGAATATGGCGACTTAAATCATATCTTTTATAACTGTGAAGTAAACAATAAGCACACCAACAACCTAATACATTTTCTCATACAAAAATATTTTTTCTTCCCAATATGGCTAGTATGGCTACCTGAAATTCTTCAAAGTAGTGATACCGAAACATTCTTGTATTTATGTAATTATATAAAATCTGGAAATGCAAATATTTAATATAATTACCCTAACCTTTGTTTTTTCTACTAAGTAATGTGCTTATCTGTAAAGTCGCCCCGATCGACCCCTGGGCGTAAAATGTGTGACCCTGTCAATATATCCTATTGTCAGTATAAAAGTATTTCCTTGCCTAAAACACTCGTTTGCAAGGCTAAAATAAACAATTTTTATCATAAATCCGATGAAGAGTAGAATAAAATGAAAAAAAACTTTCCGATATGTCAATGTATCGATTTTAAAGGAAACAAACAGTAGTGGAGCTCCAATTCTATATAATAACCCATATTTTTATCTGATAGGGAGTTACATATCCTTGTATTCACGCAGTTTGGGCAAAATGGGCACCACCTTTGGAAAGAGCCAGGTTAGCTACTATTGCTTTTTCTGGATGTTTCGTAGGAACAGTAGTAGCAATGCCAGCATGTGCTTACCTGGCCAAATTTTGGGATGGGGGGTGTATTTTATATTTTGGTAAGTTGTTCTAAGTGTCACATTATAATTTTCCAGTTGATAGCCAATGAAATATGTAAAAATATAGTCCTTTAAATTCAGTAAGTTTCTCCATGGTACTTTAAAATACTAGGGGAAGTATTAATTAATTTTGTTAGTTACCCCAGCTTTAAAAATTTCTTTCCCATCTAAAAATGAACATTATTTTAATTTTAGGGCTTCCGGTCTTCTTTGGTTTTAGCTTGGATATTTTGATATCAGGATCTCCAGAGCAAGACAAAAAAAATTTTAAAGAAGAACTTACTACATTCAAGAATCTTTAAAATGCGCCTCAAAAACCCATACGATAGTGGTAAAGTACCATGGAAGGAAATTTACATCCGTACCAGTTTGGGCTATAGTAATATCGCATTGTGGAGAAAACTGGGGGTTTTATACTTTGTTAACCAATTACCAAAATATTTAAAAGGTTGGTAAAAATACTTTATTTAAAATAATAAATTTTGACCAAAACACGAAAAATTTTTCAAGTTTCCCCGGTTTTTTTTAAATCGGTATATTTTAAAAATTTT
>JAHBCN010002356.1:0-52500 GCA_019359885.1 Listronotus oregonensis
AATTTTCCCAAAGGGAAAAATTTGGGGGGTAAAACGCTTAATGACGCAAGTTTAGAAGCCATATTCCACTAATGAAGAAAAATTGAACTTAAAATAGCCAGACAAGGGACTGTGTAGCCGGCGTACCTTTTCAGGAAAACGATTTAAAAAAACGCGCCGAAATGATGCCCAATCACCCCCAAAAAGGTTCCAGTGTTTATAAAAACGGGCTGCTCGACCACGAAGAGCCCACCAGCTTTTTAAAAAATTAAAGGTCCGAAAACAAAGTTCCATTTTATTCTGGGACGTATCCATCCACTCAAAACACAAACGGAGTGCATCCGGCAAAAAAATTTACAATCGAATCTGCGACGATGAAGCATTTTGAATCTCGGATGCAAAACAGATGGCGCTGGGGGGCCCGCATTTGCGCAGCTTTACTTGTTGATGCTTGGGCGTTGGCCATTTAGATAAAACTTGCATCATTTGGTTTTGAAGTTTTGCATTATTTTTTTGCTGAAGTTCAAACATTAGTAACATTTTGTCATTCAAGATACTTCACCCCTTTCCTGTAACCATTTCGGGGTTTACTCTCACTACCGTCGCCAGGATCTGCACTTGATTATTCTGTCCCCATTTTTTTTTTTTCCGCACAAAAATGTTCAAAAACACGGTTCTTCCTTTCCTTTTTAACAAAAAAAGGCATCCCACTTCTGATGATAGTTTTTAGGTAATTTTAGTAATTTTAAATCAATTTTAATCAAATAATAACTAAAATCGAATAACAATTTTTTATTTACTTCGTTTAAAGCTTTAGACGCCGACTGACTGTGCTTTTAAAAATGCAACATAACAAATAGCACAATTTTATTATTCCCCACCAAGATTGATTTTTCGCTCGTCGGAGAGACATAGGTAGGTGCCAAAAAAAAAAAAAAAAAATTTTTTATATATATATATATATATATATATTTTATATATATATATATATATATATATATATATATATATATATATATATATATATATATATATATATATATATATATATATATATATATATATTTTTTTTGGGTTAACAAGAGGACAAATGGCCAAAAAAATTTGAAGATGGAAAAAAAAATCATTCTTGAAAAAAAAAAATTCTACTTGTCAAGAAAATGTATACTAAATTGGAAAATAGATTTTTATCATACAGGGCGTTTAAAAATGAAAAACATAAAATCAAGCAAGAAAATACTCTTTTTTGGCCTTTTAACGTAAAATGATAAAAAAAAATTTGCCCAAATTTTGCAAGTACGCTTTTTTCATTTACATTTTTTACTTTTTTCATTTTTTCCATTATATATTTTTTTTTATTAATGTTTAGTAATGTAAAAATGATTTTAATAAAAGTAGAAAATGCATATCTTGCAAAAATGTTTTTTTTTTTTTTTTAATTTTTTTTTAAATTTAAATTTTCTTTAGTAAGTTCAATGGTTTGAAGTAAATTTGGGCAAGTTTTTTTTTTTTATTTCACGTTAAAAGGCCAAAAAAGAGTTTTGCTCTTGTTTGATTTTTGTTTTTGTTTTTTCGTTTTTATTTGATAAAATCTATTTTCTCATTAATTCACAGTGCCTTTTTTCGTTCCTTTAAATTTTTTTATTTGTCCTCTTGTTAACCCATGTTTTTTATATATATATATATATATATATATATATATATATATATATATATATATATATATATATATATATATATATATATATATGAAATATTTCTTATCTGAAATTTCTTTTGCCGCAATTGTTGCATGCAATTTTAAAATTTTGTTCAGTTTAAAATTTATTGCTGCAATTTGTTTACCAATTTAAGAAAGCGAGAAAAAATTTACGTAAGAAATCCTTCGAACTGTATAAACATCCTTAGGTTTTTAATTTTTAAGCCATTTTAAAATACCCTAAAATGCTATTTGTGACTTCTTAACCAAAATTAATATTTAGGTAATCTGCCTAAATTAGGCTTTACCTGGTCAAAGATTTTACCACACTGACCGAAGGTTACCACTGACCATCAATCTTGCCTAGTTTATACAACCGAAAATAAATATTTAGTTAAATGCCATTAAAGTAAAAGGATAGACAAAGGGAGAAAATTTATAACGGTTAAATTTTCTGTTAAGTCACTGAATAAGGACTCGTTTTTATTATGTTTTATCTACAACCGTGCGGTAAATAGGGTTACACGCACTATTTTTAGTGCGATAACTACCACTTTATCGCCCTAGGGCGATAACTATTACTTTACCGGACTAGTGCGGTAAAGTGACAGTTCCTGCAAAATTCAATTTTTTTTGTTCAGTATTTGTCTTTTTTATAATCCTAATAAAAATACTAGAGTGGTAATAACAACAATTTTTTATTGAGACTAAAATATTAAAAATAACCTAAAAATTTTAATTATTTAAAAGCTAACAAAGTTAAAAGTTTATAGATATATTTAAATTACTAACGTTCACAATGTTAATTACTGGCAACTGCATGAAATTTTAAAATATGCATTTAAAACATCTTCGTTGACTTTGCATTCATTTTTATAGCACCATTTAACAAATAGATCGTATTCTTTCTCACAGCAAGCACTGGATTTTGTGGCAATAAACTTGCCGTAGCGGCGTCCACTAACTTGAAAATTTTCGATTTTTTAGGCTTTCGCGTGCTAAATCCATGTTCGATTTCACTTTACTTATAAGTTGAGAAAGGCAACATTAGAAACCATAGAATTTGTTATTGCTTAGATGGTATTAAATAACAAATATGGGCAAACAGATAGATCTAAAGCACATTTGACACAATGAGGTCAATGACGAGTCTGATATTTTTAAAAATTTTCACTTTAGTATTAGGGTCTATTGTCTTAACTGTGTGTAATCGTTAAAATATTTTTAGAAGGTAAGGCCGAAATATATATTTTTTGCTCTTCTGTTTTTATTAAAATACTGCGTTTACCAGTTCAAAATTGTTTTTTTTTCCTTTTAAATAGATTATAATTGGATTAGATTAGATTATTTGAGCGGAGATGGCAAAAATGACCTCCACCACTGCAACCTTACCAGATTTATTGTGGTTTCTCCTATCGTTTTTAGAGTCTTGTCAGGCCCGTCTTCTTAACTAGACTCAGAGTCTTGACACTACCAAATCCATATATCTTGCCGTGTTTGCTTTTCCATCACCAAGCCTAAGTAAACCTAAGCCTAATAGTCTTCACGAGTGGCACACAATGACGCTGCTTCTTCAGCCTCCTGGCAGAACCTACACAGGCTATCCTCCACCAGGCCTATTCTTTCCAGGTGCTTGTTGAGTTTGCAATGTCCTGTTTTTAAGTAACTATAGACTAACTTCGACCTTATTTTATTATTTAACAATAACTTATTTCTCAATAAATAAAATGATTATTAAAAAAAATTAAATCAACCTCAAAAAAATTAACTTAATGTTATTGAATAATATATTATTATTAAGGACCTACATTTCTTTAAAGTCGGTGCCAGCAAAGCTATTGAATCTAAAACTTAATTTAAATAGAAACGAAATAGCTGATACAAAATGGGCAGGGAAACGTTATTTTGTGCAAAAAAGGCACGTTTTCGCGAATTTTTTAGACGACACAATTAAAATCTATTTATTAAAGTAATGCTACAATAAAGTATAAAATTAAAGAAATATTAAGTAAAATTTTCATGAAGAAATATAAAAAAATGCGGCAATAGCATTAATAATTTGGAAGCGTCTCGAAAAAAAGTAGAATTGCGATGCCCTTATAACTAGATGCCGGATCATTTAAAAAAAAAAAACAAAGTTTTTTCGTTAGATAATCTCTTTGCCCAGGTAACGCTGGGAGGGGTTTTCGAAATTTCAATTTTTCACTATTTGGGAACACTTTGAAGTTAAAAACGTGATTTTTATGTAGAAAAAGTTTAAAAACGTTACCCTTCCTCTTAAGACAAATCGCCTAACAAGCAAACATGTTTTATAAGTTTGTATTGTTAGTAAAAATAATAGTGACATTTTTGTTAAACTATTAATAAAAGAATGGATGCAATTAGTTTGTTTTTTATTAAGGACATCTTTCTTTTAACTTGGTATTCAGGCACCGAACACTTGCAATATACTTAATGCTACATTTACACGGTTGCCATGGCCTGGCAAGCGCCGACAAGCTCCAAGCCTTTACAAACGCTTGGATCCCGTTTACACGCTTGCGAGTGCGTTAGTGAGTTACAAGCGCAAACTTCTTTGATTTGTGTTCAAAAACCGACATCTACCGGGATCGGCGCCAAACACCCCGTTCACACGCTTGCGTTTTGTGAAGCCTTGTCGTGACTTGCCAAGCGTGTAAACATAGAATAGACATTTTCTAAGTGTCCCCATTTTAAACACAACATGTAATGAAACTTAGATATTTTTATGTATTCGCCTGTAGTTAAATAAATAAATATATCTCAAATGGACATTGTCAGATAACATTAACAAATGTTTTGAGGTCATATTATCAAAAATAGTTTTTGCTGCGATACACTACGCATTTAGTGTTAAGAAATTATTATCTAAAATAGTGCTGGCACAGAGCTTAAGCCGTTTCGATGGAATCTTGACGATTATAAGAAAATTATAGTTTTGAAAAAATCTTTACCCAAGCTAAGCAAATTAATAACAATCATAATAAAAAGAAATGGCACCACCTTCGACACGTGCGTTGTCAAATCTCAAAACCTACCATGACGTCACTAGAATGTTATAGTTACCTCGCAAAAATTTGTTTAAAAATCCTGAAGTATTTGTATAATTTTGAAAAATTCACAATAAAGCTATATTTTTATTGGTAATTGTTTAGAATTGCATCTCCACCTATTTTTGGCTATAAAAAATCAAAAAATAGAGATATTGATATGTTTTTTCCTATTTCGTTTTATTTTACGGAGCATTTACCCACCTTCTAAGAAAAATTCAAAAAAAAATCGGTAATAATTTTTATTTTGAAGATAAACAATGAGTGTTTTTCAAGTTTTGTCAATAAAATGCATCCATTTAATTAAAATTTAAGCAATTTTTAGTGACTTGCTTCATATTCTACGTGTAAAGACAAATATTTTTTTTGCAAAAATACCTTTTTTTTATTATTCTATTTTTAATGAACTTTAGGAATAAAAAAATTGACAACTAAAAAAAATTAATTTGTAAATTTTGCAAATTTTTAAAAATTTATAAAAAATGGAAAAATAAATAATTTCAAAAAAAAATTAATATTTTATTTTTTATAAACAATAAGAAAAAAAATTGAATTTACTTATAAGAAAATCAAATTATTGAATATTTATTAAATAATATTTTTAATGCGCCGAAAAGCCGAATATTTAAAAAAAAACTTATCAATAACTCAATTTTTCAATTTTTTTGCCAAAAATAGGTGGGAACGCGATTCTAAATAATTACCTTTTTATTTTGTAAAAGTATAAATAGAACTGTAAAAATAAAGTTTAAAAAAAAAAAGTGTTTAACCTAATAACCTTCTTTTGTTTTAAAGTCGGTTAAAAATACATTGTTCTGGCTTTCACTCCTAAACAAAGTGTTTTACCCACATATCAACTATCATTTAATTTGCATTCACGCAAGCATATTAAATGGATTTGACAGATGCTATATTTCCAATTACCTGTATTCCGGATTACATAGACTGTTTTGTACTGCGAGAACGAGTTTAATTTCAACATTCTACATACATACGGAAGTCGTGTAGTAATTTCTGCTCTAGATAATTTAAATTTACAACTTCAATAATTCCAGGTAGTAAACATGAACCCGGTAGTTTATGTACATGATAGGTACCGGATATAATAAAGGTTTAGAAACCTATATGTAGGTTAAAATTTTACATTTTTTGTCAACTTATTTTCTGATTTAAAAATAGTATTTTTTATTTTTTTATTTATCTTGGGACAGTCCACGAAGGCTGATGCCTAAGTACTAACGTACCGTGGGTGTCTTAAGTGTGGTGAGAGGGAGTTTGTTCACACGGGACTTAAATATTTGGAGATTGGGAGGAGAAGGAAAAACTTCTGCGGACAGCAGGTTCCACAGTCTTGACACTCTGGGGATAAAAGAACGAAGAAAGCGGGAAGTTCAGAGCTTCTCTAACTGAACTTTAAAAGAATGCATAACTACGTGTTGCTCTGTTGGGAGCCGCCAAAGAAGGAATCATACTGGCCAATTCCTCTGAGCAGAAGCCGTGAAAATACCTATAGAAGAGCGACAGATCCCCACAGCTCGACGGTTGGCAAGAAGAGAAAGCCTTTCTGTGAGCGTTGGATCATTAATAAGACGAACGGCTCTTCTTTGAATGGAGTCCAGAATGCTAAGTGTTGTAGGGGACGCCATTCCCCAGATATGAGAACAATATTCTAAAAAGGGTCTGATTTGGGATACGTACAGAGTGTACAGATTGGAAGAAGAGAAATATTTTCCGACTCGGAAGAGGAATCCAAGCTTTTTTGAAGCTGCCGAGGCTATGGATGTAATGTGTTTGTGCCAGTTGAGGTTATTCTCAAAAGTAGCGCCGACCAGATTAAACGACACTTTGTTCTGCAGAACTTGGCCGCTCATATGTAAGGGATGAGCATTGGCAGACATTTTTCGCGACAGCGAACATGACTGTGTTTTCGAGGCATTAAACTGAACAAGATTTTTGGCTCCCCAATCCAAGATAAGTTTGGGGTCTTGTGAAAGAGATATCTGCATTGACCTGCGCTTCTTTTTTAGGTCAGAATTACATGGTGACTTAAGAAATTGAAGACTGAAAATCGTCAGCAAAACTATGAATGGGATTGATTGTGGAAGAGAGAAGATAGTTAATGTGTAGGAGAAACAGCGTGGGTGCCAGCACTGAGCCCTGGGGCACCCCAGCATTAATTTGGTAGAAGCTAGAGGAATGACCATCTACACTAACTGATATACGTCGATTAGAAAGGAAACTGGAAAGCCAAGAGCAAAGCTTAGGTGGAAGACCGTAAGAAGGAAGTTTGCTAAATAGCCCATCATGCCAGACCTGATCGAAAGCTTTGGATATGTCAAAAGCAACGATCTGGGATTCACCAAGAAACTGAAGGGACTTATTCCAGTTGTGTGAGACAAAGAAAAGAAGATCAGCTGTGGATCTACTGTGACGGAATCCATATTGTCTATCATGTAAGAACTTATGTTTTTCCAGATACTTTAAGATTTGGGAATTAATGAATTTTTCCATTACTTTGCAAACAACTGCTTGTATGCCATCCAGCCAAGACGATTTTTTAGTATTAAGAGAATAAAGAATACGAATCTGTTTGACTTTAAAAATTAATGATATCGGACATTTTATGAGAAACAGGGGCAACTGTTGGAAGAGGAAGATTAAAGGAGGATCAAGCGTAGAATTGGCAGCAAATTGTTTGGCAAATAGTTCGGCTTTTCCTTTGGAGGTCGAGACAATTTCATCTTCATGGATTAGGGGTGGAAAAGAATTGACTTATATTTTTGGCAAAGGACCAGAAACGGTCTTTTGCCAAAGTTTTGACTTATATTTTTGGCAAAGGACCAGAAACGGTCTTTCTGCCTGCAAGCCTGTGGATTTTCGGGATTGGGGTTTTGAAGAAACTTTTTGTGGGCTTGAGTTTTTAAAAGTCTGGCTTTGTCACAGGATTTAGAAAACCACGGTTTGTGATTTGAAGTTATGGGGTTTTTTTTAGTGTGGGGAATATGGGTCTCAATGCCTAGTTGAATTGTTTCGGTAATTTGTTTACATATTTCGGAAGGATCGTAAGTAAAAAAGCAGGTAGGATCCCAAAGGTAGCTGGCAAAGAAATCTCTCAGACCATCCCAGTCGGCCGAGTTGTAGTGCCAGACGGTTCGTGGCGGCATGCGTTCAGTGGCCTCAAAATGTGTGAAGTATGATACGGTGACCAAGCCATGGTCAGAGCGACCAAGGGGAGCAGTTACTGATGCTTCATAGAGTTCGGGGGTGGAAGTAAGAAAGAGATCTAGGGGGTTAGAATTATGGGTGGGAACCCTAGGAAAGTAGGTAGGTTCCATAATTAGATTGGTGAGCGAGTTGCTGAAATTTTCTGCTGCTCTGCCTTGTGTATCAGTTTTTGTAGAGCTTAGCCAATCCTTATTATGAACATTAAATTCCCCGAGGACGATTACTTCGGCCAATGGAAACTGGGAAATAATATTGTCGTTCTTTATTGAAAGGAAATCAAAGAACTTGTTGTGGGAATTGTCAGACGGAGACCGGTATATACAGCAGATGAATTTGGTAGAAGATCTGAAAGTGAGTTTAAGCCAAGAAATGAGTTCATAACCTGGGAAAAGGAGGTGGTTGGTTGCTGTTTTGTATTACTTAAAAAAAGGTTATAATATAGGAACACAAAATTTGAATATCAAGTATTTTAATTCCTGCTTTAATTCTGGTTTTACCAAAATTTATCTGTTAAAGTAGTGAAACATATTAAATGTTAAATTGTTGGTGTGAACAGTGTGGTCCTAATAACATTAAGGTATATATAGACTAGAAAATCTAGGAATAAAGAAACTAACAAAGTGAGAGGTTCAGGGCCTGTCCACTTGGACCGAAAAAGGTATGTATAAGAGTGACACTTCATGTTTCTCTTATTGGAAGCCGCTAGGAAACTAACAATATTGGCCATTTTTTCGAAGCGGAACTCATAAAAATACCTGTAAAAAACCTCCACAGCTTGTCGATTGGCAAAATAAAAAGCTGTTTTTTGTAAAAATAAAGTCATTAATAAGGCAAACAATTTTTCTCTGTATACAGATAAGAAGAGAAGAAATAGTTTCTTTCTCAAAAGAGAAATCGGAGCTTCTTCGAAGCGGCTATGGCTATGGGTATAATATCGTTTTGCCAATTCAGACCGTTCTGGAAAGTAACGCCAACAAAGTTAAATGAATCTATATTTTGCTGAACTTGACCGCTTATAAGAAGAGAATAAGTATTGGTAGACTTTTTCAGGACAGCGAAGATGATTGTGTTCTGAAAGTATTGAACTGGACAGGATTTTTATTTCCTAATTCAACAAACAATTAAAAAGGGACATTTTTTTAAATTTATTTTGACAGGGTTAACCTAAAGTGGCTTTTCACACGCAACTATATAGCGCGAAACATAAAGGTTGGGAATAAATTTATTAGTGACTTCTGTAGTATTTTTTTCCATATAATGTTTTGCTCTACATGTATTGGTTTCTAAATAATAGTAACAATGGTTTAAGTGAAATAACTTTTGAACACTAAATAATCATGAAACGAAATCATAGCCAGAGGTTAATTTATTGGTGCTTTTGTGACAGTAAAAAAATTGACTTCGTTACTTGCTCAGTGGCATGCGTATCGAGATGAGTTTTTTTTAATGTGGTAGGCCACTGTCAAATTTTTTTGAACATTTTCTCAACTTTAATTTTTTGTTTTAAACAAAATGTATTTTTTAAGTTTTCTTTGTGTTTCTCGTCATTTTTCCGAAATTATGCCTTTTGTTAATACCAACTTATCCATTACGTACACAGGAAAATGTAGAAATATAAAAAAAATGTAATAAACACAAGAATTATCGGGTATGTTTTGATTCATTTTTAAAAACTTCTCGCATGGGCATTTAAAAAGACCCTTAGACGTCTAAAATAAGATACTACTAATCAATTCGCAATAATAAATATACTTTTAACCTACAAATTTAAAGTATTTACTCATTAACAATAATTAATAAAACAAAAAAAGTAATACAAAATATGCTAAAAATGTTGTCTCCATCAGCAATACATTTTCCAGTGCGTTTTCTTATGGATTGATTATCTTACTCGTGCAAAAATACTAGGCATCTCCCAAATTTGCCGTTTTTAAGTGCCGTCATTAATAATAATTCCAAAAATTACGGTCTAAGAGCCTTTTTAAATGCCCATGCGACAAATTTTTAGAAATTAAATGAAATTTACCAAGTAGTATTTATGTTTTTTACAATATTTTGTGTTACTGTGTACGCAATAGCTTAATTGGTATTTACAAAAGGCTTAATTATAAGGAAATGACGGGCGATACAAAGAAAACTTAAGAGACACATTATGTTTAAAACACAATATAAAATTTAAAAAGAAGAACAGAAATTTAGCAGTGAAGTACTTCTTTAAAAAAGCCCTACGCTAATATACGTACGCAAGCCACTGAGTAAGTCAAGTAGTAAGTCAATATACTATTAAATTAAAATCTGGCTGAAGTTTCGTTTCATTAACTTTTAGCGTTCTAAAGTTATTACACAAAAAACACCTTTTTACTTTTAGAAACCAATACTCGTAGATCAAAACTTTATATGAAAAAACCAATAATATTTTTCACCTAGAGATCCACTGTTAAATGTATACCCAACCTTTACGTTACACCCTGTAAAAATGTTTACATGGAATTGAGTGCTGTGATTAGGTTTTATTCAGTAAAATATTTTCGGAGATATAAACTAAAAATATATTTTTAATATTGAACTGCCTATTTGTCTTTTAATACAAAATGTTGTGGTTTTGGTAATAGAAATAATAATTAATATTTATATTTTTTTCTGTGCTTAAAACACTAATTTAATTTTGATTAGTTGGTTGGAATAAACAAACTTTAAACAAATGAATAATACATAGTCGTACATAGTATTGTATTAACTTTTGGAGAAATAAACTTATTTATTATTATTAGTATTACTACGTAGCTGTTAGTCTTCGATACCTATTTTCAAGTCTATATTTTCTAAATTTCCAGGAAAAAATAAAGAAAATTATATGCAACCTAAAATGCCTTGGCGGCGTTGATTTACTTAAAGTCCTTTATTTTATTTCCCCTAAGTTTTCTAATAAATTTTGCCAAACTTTTGTCAGTTTAGGCAATTCTTACCAATGTATGCTAGATCTTTACGGCAAACATAAAATATGCTAATTTGAAGTTATTAAATAGGTTTAAGAGAAATGCCTTTAAAACTTAAGACGATATTTACTAAAATAACATATATATTGTTACCGTTCTAATTTAACAGGTTCAGGTTGGAAAGGTAAGTCCGCATTGCAGTGCTAAGCACACTGTAGTACCTTTATTAATGGACTAATTAAAATGTAACATTTATCCACTAACAAAAAAATTTTATAGAGGAGCAACCAAAGTGGATCTTTATATTTTTTAAAAAGTTCTTAACACACATACAGTCCACAAGGGCTGTATAAGGCTCAAGTAGTGGGTAAAAAAAAGTAAAAATTATATTTTAATTTTTAACTAGAGTTAACTATTATTGGGGTTTAAAGACTTGCAATAAATTGGTTTTAATTTTTTTCTTTCGAAAATAAAACAAGATAGGAAAAAAATGCTAGAAAACAAAAAAGTTGGATTTTTAGTCGCTTAATTTAAAAACATATATAAAAAATTCGCAAAAAATCAGTGCCGTACATTTTTTTCTAAAATATTTTCGATAAGATGTCCTCTGAGACGCCACTGGACCTTATAATTTTAAATTAATTAGGCTAAAAGTGGGCCTTTTTTATTAAAAATATTACTGACAAATTTCAACAAAATCGGCTACAGGGTGTTTAAAATAATTGCAAGCCCCTCTTTTCGACATTCCACTACTTAACCTTATAGTGATGGAAGAGGCAAGAATGGGCTACTTCCGGCTGCAACAAAAATCAGCTGGTGTCTACGCTAGTTTGGGACATAACGACATAAAAAGTCAGGTTAGCGATAACATCCTGGACTTGAGAACAGACCAGATGATTTCCCAATACTCATTTAACAAAAACTTAGAGGTAAAAATTCCAGATCGAAGTGAGTGGCAGCAACCCGATCTCCCAGGCACTGTGCAAAAGAAAATAACAGGAGGGCTTATAAAAACAAGCGGGTCTGCATAATAACAGACAGTCAGGCGTCACTAGGGGCAGTAGTAAACCCCAAGGTAACGTCCAAGCTGGCATGGGAATTCCAAAGAGAGCTGGAAGTCCTGGGAGAACGCAACAGGGTAACTCCCCTGAGGGTACCAGGACATTCGGGAATAGAAGGTAACGAAAAAGCGGATGAGCAAGCGAGAGAGGGGTCATCCACACCATACTTTGGACCAGAACCTGCCCTTGGAGTGACCAAAACCACAGCACGAGGGCACACCAGACAATGGATCCGAAACAAACACAAGGAATACTGGGATAGTCTCAGTAGAAAAGACATGGAAAAGGCTTCATAAGAGGCCCATCCAAAAGAACGAAGGAAGAACTACCCAGACAAAGTAGAAAGACTTCGCATAACAGTAGGGCTGCTAAGAGTGCACGATAACCTAAGAGGACACCCACACAAGATAGGCTCACACAATGGGGACCTAAGTTGTAGAATGTGCGACGAGGGAAAAGAAACAACCTACCATATCCTTGTGAGGCGTGAGGCGTTGAATCACAAAGAAATAAAAAGAATATATCAACCAACCAGTTTCGGGGTTATACAGACTTGTAGAAGAAATAAGGCTAATAGGAGAATTGGTATAAAAGATAATGGAAGATTAGGCACAAAAAGCTCAGGCTGCTCTGCCTCCGGTAGTAAATTTAGATGGCTCCTAGAGAAGAAGAAGATAATTAAGAAGATAATTACAAAAAACTTTTTTTTAAGTTTTACGCCCTGTACCTTAGAAACTATGCATTTTCGGACTCATATTTATTTAAACTTTTTTTATATTTTTTTATCAGGAACCACTTTTTGAAATTTGGCCGTGCATTTTTTGAACGCCCTGTATACACTATGTTTGTAATTTAAAAAAATATTTAATTTTTTGCATTGCACGACACTTATATATGATCGGTTTTATATTTTTTTACTTGGTCGGAAATATGACCCGTATCTTAGAAGAGGTGCTTTGAAGCAAGGAAAATCGTTAAATCAAGCATTTTACCTGAAAAACACTTTAAATTAAGAAATTTAATTTGCAATATTTAATTATTTGATATAAAAACAAAATTGCATCATAAATTCTGATAAAGGTAAATATCAGTATCTCTTAAAAGCAGTATTATTTACTTTCAAAAAAGCATAAACATAAAAAAATATGTTTTAATATAACATGTATACAACATATATTGTCATCATTATATTTTGTTTATTAAATTTTAAATACTTTTAATATCCTGCAAACTTTGTTGTGTTGCTAAGAATATTTAGATAAGCCTTAAATCTTTTAGGTTCCAGTTTCATGTGTAGAAAATGTTTTTTTTAATAAAGCGATCCGAGAGAAGCGCGGATAACACGAGCAAAAATTTTTGGCAAAATAACTCTGTAGGATCTGTGTTTTTTAATAGAATGAATTAATGTAAATCTGAGATTAGTAAAAGCATTTCTCGTACACGTAACTTTTTTACCTCCTTTGAACCACTCGGGGAATGAAGTTCGAAATATACTACTACTCTCTATTTTTTTGGATAATCAGAAGCCTAATTACCAATTAGAATTATTACAACATCAAAAATGACGATGTTCCTATATCAATTTTTATCCTCATTTCTCCCATTTCAATAATGTTAAAACAGATTATTTTTATTAGTAATTAAAGCCTACATACCAATTAAATTTTCATACTTTTAAGTCCAGAAATGATGTGTCCATACAAACTTTTCTCCCGCCCCCTCATTCTACCCATTTAGGGGTAAAAGGTTGCTTAAATTCCTTTCCAGTTGACATCTCCTACTTATAATCTACCTCCGTGCCAAATTTTATCTTCATAGGTTAAGTAGTTTTTGAGATTTGTATAGATATGTATGAATGAATTAATTAAATGCCGGGACGTGAAATTTCTACATTTAATAAAGCCAGAATTATCTCTTTGTATCAAGGAGGTCTTTCCAGTCATCATATTTCTGATCGCTTGAACATAGTACAAAGTACTGTTAGTCGGACAATACAGCATTATGAAGCAACTGGCAGAGTGGCTTTTTGACCTAGATCTGGCAGATGAAGAGTAACGCTATCTTGCACAATTTGCGAGAAGGAATCGCTCAGTTCCGATTCGAGAGCTACGATCCCAGTTCCAACGTACACACCACCGAGTTATATCAAGCCGAACCATTTCAAGAAGGCTCTTCAATGTTGGATTAAGGCGTAGAAGACCATTGCGGGTTCCTTTATTAACTATGCAGCACAGACAAAGAAGATTACAGTGACCTAGAGAACACCAGGACTGGTTATTACCTCAGTGGAGGTATGTACTTTTTACCTATAAAACAAGAATATGGTTATTGGGTGATGATTATTGGCAAAAGGTGTGGAGAAAGGCAGGTCAACGACATCGACTAAATACTGACTTGCAGGGGCACTAAAATGTTTTGGGGAGGAGTTATGTATAATGGCCGCACGGAGCTTGTTCACGTACCACATGCAATGAAGGCAAATTTCTATGTAGAAAATGTTATCCGTCCAATAATGTATTCATTACGACAACAAAATTGAAATAATTTTATTTTTATGGATGATAGCGCACGCCCTCACCAAGCTGGAATAGTCCAGGCAGCTTTAAATGTAGGTGAAACTACATGATTGGACTGGTCTCATTATCGCCGGATATGAATCCAATAAAACATGTTTGGGACTTTGTGTCCAGAGTCATATGCCGAAGAAATAACCCGGCCAGAAACCGCCAAGAGCTGATTATTTATGCGGCCCAAGAGGAATGGACAAACTTGTCCCAGGAAACCATCTATAGCCTGGTAGTGGGGATGCACCGGCGGTTGATGCATTGATTAGAAGTGGGGGAGGCAACACTATGTACTGATAACTTTAGAAGTAAGTTTATTTACCTTTTTTTGCCAATGATTGTAAAAACAAAGGTTCCTATATTTTTTATTTTGTATGTTTTTCTAATAAAAAAATTCTTGTTATAAATAGAGTTGCATATTTTTGTATGTCTTTTATCTATGTCCCCATATTAAATAACCCTGCAAAAATGTCTTTATATATATATATAATATATATATATATATATATATATATATATATATATATATATATATATATATATATATATATATATATATATATATATATATATATAATATAAAATAGGCAGAGTTTCTTTGGCATATAGCTCCTTAATAAACTGAAAAGAAAGTTAAAAGTCCTGTTAGATATGACTACTACGCTTGGTTGGTAAATGACGAGGCATCAAGCCTGGTACTGGGATCGCACCGGTTATGCAGTGATTAAAGTGGGAGGTCAACACATCGAACTTTAGAAGAGTTATTTACCTTTTGCCATGATTGTAAAAACAGGTTCCAATTGAGTTCTTAAAAAAATTCTTGTAAATAGAGTTACATATTAATCATGTCCAATAAAAACCTGCAAAATTTAGCGCCATCTCGTCAAGTAATTTTAAACCAACCAATTTTAGTATCGACAGGTTAAGATGTTATTGTGCGCCATGTAGGTGTATTACGCAAAAATATTTAGAAGTTGCTTTACACAACACACTTAATGAAAAATGGCTTCTCATTAGTTCACGGATATGTGAATTTCAAATGAGCCCTTTTGACAATTCCAAGTAGGTGAAGTGCAGCACGACTAAAAACGTGATTAAAAAATGAAGAAATGCAGTATTTTCACCCAACTGCAATATAATAAATAAAATTAAACTTCTTGAGCTTATTATAAATAATAACAAATAGGTAGAGTTTCTTTGGGCATATAGGCTCCTTAATGAACTGAAAAGAAAGATTAAAAGTCCTGTTAGATATGACTACTAAGCTTGGTTGGTTTAAAATTACGAGGTCGAGGGTGTCCACGGCCTACATTCGGTGTGACCATCCCCCACAAGGGTGAAACACGTGTAATCGGATTGGCTGGACCCGGGGTTATCCATTTACTTGGAGGCCTCGTAATTTTAAACCAACCAAGCTTAGTAGTCATATCTAACAGGACTTTTAAACTTTCTTTTCAGTTCATTAAGAAGCCTATATGCCCAAAGAAACTTTACCTATTTGTTATTATTTATAACAAGGCTCAAGAAGTTTAATTTTATTTATTATATTGCAGTTGGGTGAAAATACTGCATTTCCCCATTTTTAATCACGTTTTCAGTCGTGCTGCACTTCACCTACTTGGAATTGGCAAAAGAGCTCACTCGAAATTCACATATCCGTGAACTAATGAGAAGCCATTTTTCATTAAGTGTGTTGTGTAAAGCAACTTCTGAATGTTTTTGCGTAATACACCTACATGGCGCACAATAACATCTTCACCTGTCGATACTAAAATTGGTTGGTTTAAAATTACTTGACGAGATGGCGCTAGTTGCTTCTTACGTTCAATTGTATTGAATTACGATTGTTCTTAAGCTGGCTGCTTTGCAGGTCAAGGGTGTCCACGGCCTACATTCGGTGTGACCATCCCCAACAAGGGTGAAACACGTGTAATCGGATTGGCTGGACCCAGGATTATCCATTTACTTGGAGGCCTCGTACTTTTAAACCAACCAAGCTTAGTAGTCATATCTTACAGGACTTTTAACCTTTCTTTTCAGTTTATTAAGAAGCCTATATGCCCAAAGAAACTCTACCTATTTGTTATTATTTATAACAAGGCCCAAGAAGTTTATTTTATTTATATATATATATATATATATATATATATATATATATATATATATATATATATATATATATATATATATATATATATATATATATATAAAAAAAAAAAAAAACTTATAGCTAGATTAGCTATTCAATGTACAAAAAAAAGTGCTTTTGTATTGCACCTTGTATAATATTATGGTGACGAAAAATGCAAGATTTTTTCAAGGTTTGTAAGCAATTTCTGTATGCTCTAAAAAGCTTGCATATATTCTTAAAATATGCCTATCCTACAGCGGGTAAATTTTAAATTTGTCATTGAAATATTCCGTACATTTGACTGCGAGTTTTTGAATATCGATCAATAAAAAAAAAAAAAAGAAGATGTTATACTGAAACTTTGTAAAAAATATACAATTTTTGCTACACCATCATATTCATATAACCGGTTTAACATATGACCTGCTATAAAGAAGCTGATTTCCTTAGAAATCTTTTTCTTATTTTCCAAAAGAAAATAAAACTTTTCTAATAAATCTTGGCAAATTCATAGCATCATCCTGGCGAAATAGACAGTTAAGGCACGCTGACTCATCGCATACTTTAACGTCAAAAATAATACTAAAACATTTCCAATTAAACGAATCTCCAGTGAAACGTTATGGCATTCATTTTGATGCCTTAAGTTCGGATTGAGTTTACTAAGTTGGGTAATTTTATCACGATGTGCTAAGATAAGCCTTCGGAGTTTTATACTTTAGTACTTTTCATTTCATAGAATTTTATTTTATATTAAATTTTGATAATACTGACAATAATTTTCTTTAATATTATCATTTATGTCTGTAATTTTTTTAAAGCTTTGTATAAGGAAAAAAATGTTCTATTCCTCGTTGCTTAAATATTTTTTATCGCTGAAACATATAATAAATATAATCGAAACAGATTTATTCGTATATAAAGCCACTAACAATGAATTTCATAATTTTTTATCGTTATTCCCAAGAAATTATGTGGCTTATGAATTAAATAACAAATAATTTACATTAGTGTCACCTCGACAGCAAAATTGATATGATTCAATAAAAGAAAGTTAACCCTTATAGAACATTCGCAGTATGATGTTTATTAACAAGATTTATTTTAATATATAAAAAAAAACACTAAAATAAATTGTACATGTAATTTTTTTAGTAACTTTATATTGGCAGGGAGAGGAAAGTATGGTGGGGACAGCTAAATCGATGGCAGCGCTCGATGTGGTCAAATTTTCGTTAAATCTTGCTTGATTTAAATGTAAACCATTAGATGAAAATATTAAAAATGGTGTATAATAGTTGCCTTCTCGGCTAACCTTAACTGTCTTGGAGAAGGCATTTGAAATCAAATAAACTTAATAAGCAAAGAATAATTATTCAAGAAAGAAAAATTATTCTCACCAAACTGTCTTAATGTTTTCTTTTAACCCTCATTTGTTTTTTTATGGGTATCCGCGATAATTTTATTAGGTTTTTTTATTTTTTGAACATTTAAAGTAAAAATTTTGTACTTTCAATGAGCGTTTTTTAATAGGCATATTATTATCACTTATGTTTTACATTATTTAAGAGAATTTTTGCAAAATTTTAGAGTTGTGTTTAATATCGTTGCAACAAACATAAACTTGGTCATTCCCTAAAAAAATAAAATTCTATGTTAATTTTACAAATGTGCTTAAGTTTGAACTAAGTTATGCGAAATTGATTTAATTTTAAATAATTTTTGAGAGTGTTTAGGGTAAATATTAAAAAAAATAAGAGATATTTTATAGGTTTTTCAAAAAAAAAACAAAAAAATTCTTAGGAAGTCATGTTTTAGTATTAATATTCTTGTGTTTTTAATTACTAAAGGGTACCCATTAGATAGTTAGTACTTATAGCAATATTTAAATGCATAATTGGCCTAAGTTACTTGATGTTTTAATTGTATCTAAACATATTTTGTTATTTAAATAATAAATAAGTATGACGTATGATTTATTTGTGCTTTTTAAATATAATTTTGTAAAGTTAATAATGTAAACATCAAATGCACTTAAAAAATATAACATTTGTTTTTATTTAAATTTTCACCAAAATACTGGTATGCCATAAAATAATAATTATTTCTGAACAACATTTCTTTATAACATTTTGCTGAATTTTCTAAGGTACTTTACTCTCACACAATTTTTTATTTTTTAACTTACTCTGTATGGTGTTTGACTTGCAACCATTCTAAGTGCACCTAATATGATTATTAAATATGCGCCAAATTTTGGCAATATTTGTATTTTGATTGTGCAATTAATAAAAAAATTCCATATGCTGCACACTTAAATGATCACGTAAAAACGAACATTACATTGAGTTTTTAAAAAATAAAAAATCTTTTATTTTTATTACTTTAAAAAATGAACACATAAATACTTTTATAACGAGTGGCGATTTTTTGAAGCCAAATCGATGGTTTATTATTTCTTTTTAGGATGTAACTGTGCACAAACTGCTACACATTTTCCAATTTGGTCGGCCCTGCATACTGCATAGTTGCCGATTTCCCAACTACTACGTGACTTGAATTTGATCATTTAAATATATTGTTTCATTTATCCACCATAACATTAAGGTTATTTGGTCTTGATAAAAATAAAAGTTTATTATTACTCGGTAAATTTAACAACCAAATTAAAAGTTTCATTTTCCATATTTTATTTTAATGTCGTATGTAATCCCTATGTAACTAATACAGGATGTATCATAAAGTTCGGAAACGAATTAAACAGTGGATTCCTTGGTTAAAATAAAAAAATATATATTAAGATGAAGTTTTGCTCTACAAGCATTGGTTTCTAAGTTACATTACTTTTTTTTAATCGTTTCAGTGTAATAACTTTGAACCATGAGGATAATGCAATAAAATTTAAACCAGAGCTTAATTTGACAGCGCCATAGTAACCGCAAAAAAATGACTTGTAAAAATGTTTATGATTTGATAATTTCCTTAAATTCTGTTTTATGTTTTAAACTATATTTAATTTTTATGTTTGCTTTGTGTCTATCGTAATTTTTTTGTTAATAAGCCTTTTGTAAATACCAAATGTTCCAATGCGTACACGGGAAAATGTGGAAACATGAAAAAATAAATGTAGAAAACACAAACAATATCGGTTGTTTTGAACAGTTTTAAAACTTCTCACATGGACATTTAAAAAGACTTTAAGAGCTTAATTATTTGGATTATTATTTTTGGAAGCATATGCAGACCTCTCCTTAAAAAAAACAGCATCTAAAAACCTTGAAGTTGCTGATAGTATATCCCTTCGCATAATAACAAAAAGACGACATCTCAGGAATTCCTTACATAATCCATCAAACCAGCTTCTGTACGATACTACCAATATCCAACCAATTTTCATCAGACTAATATAATTATCAAAGAAATTCGCCTCAAAGCAGCACAAAATTGACCTGTTTCAGCCATTATGAATCCAAAGAACTGACTACCATCAACAGAATCCACCATTTACATTTCGAACTACTACAATAATAGAACATTTACAAGAATTGAACAATCAGTGACTAATGATGTGATTTTTATTAAAATGTCATACTGTAACCATCAAATTGATTAAACAATAACATTATTTATATAAAATACTGGGCAGCAGAACCTAGGTCAATAGCCCATTCGCATGGTATAGTTTATTGTATTGTGTCAATAAATGTTTCAATAAATAACGTTTTTGCATTTTCTCGTGTACCCAATGGAAATATTGATGAATTTTTTTAACTGTTAGTATGGCATTATTCAACTAAGTTTTGGCTAAAATTTTATTTTATTATTTTTTAACGTTTAAAACTTACTACACTTAAAAGATTTTTTTTTTAATTTTTAACGCCCTGTAACTTAAAAACCAATACTCGTAGAGCAAACTTTTATATGAAAAAATATTTCATTTTTTACTAAGAAATTCACCCTTAATTTTACACTCTGTGTAACTTTGTAAATTGAAAAAATAAATTAATAGTTTTAGCGTCATAAATTTATTTAAAAACATTCATAACAGTTTATTCTGTACTTCACTAGATTACTTAGGCAACTTTATAACTATTTACGATAGCAAAAACCTTAGAGCAACACTACCTAATTTGAAAATTCTTGGCTAAGTTTCCAAGGAAAACCAGAAGTTTGTTAATAAATCTTCTGACACGCTTGACATCCTAAAACTATAAAGTCCCAAATTACAGAGATGTGTGTCTGTCAAAGGTAAAAAATTGATAAACTTACTTTTTAAGAAAGGAGGTATGTCTATTATGAACTGAAATTTTGGCCAGTGTGATACCAACCTTGAATATAATATGGCTTTAGTAACACTAATATCTTGGACTTCCATTGTCTTTATTTGTTAATTGATAAACAACGTTTTGGTAAGTGATGTATCTCCAACCGTTTTCAAGTGATAACTAAGAACTATTCTTAAAAGCTTCGACTTATACACTATCCGTTGTTTACCGAAGCTTGACCGATTTTTTACGGTTCAGCAACGGCTGTCAGATATTCGGAATATCGATACAAGGCTTGCTAAATACATTTTGGTTGTTTACAATTATTACAGCTTCTTTAAATTTTCTTTTCTTTCTTCAGTGGGTTTCTTTGTGAATATTGTTTGCTTCCGACCGTTGTATGCAGTGTTGTTTTGACCAAGCGTGTGCGGCAATCCCTAACTTCGACATTTCACCTCGTTCCGTATGTTTTATTGTTCTTTAACTTTAGCTTCGAGAAGTCTTTTCGTTTCCCCCATGTATTTCTTACCACATTCACAGGGAATTTGGTAGATACAGTCATTATTTGAAACATTGTTGTCCGGTCTCGTTTTAGTAAGAATACTGCTTAGATTGGTTTGGGATTTAAATGCCGTTTTAATATTATTTTTATTCGCGATTCTGCGGATCTTTTTTAAAGTTCCTTTAATATATAAAATTGTCATTAATATTTGGTCATGTGCAGTCTCGTTTAAGTTAGGTTTTTTGTCTTATTTTGATATTTTTCGATTGTTTCCTTTACCAGTTTGTCACTGTATCCCTTTTGCTTAAGCTTCCTAGTTATGTTACTTATTTCCTCTTGCATGGATTCCTTACTGTTACATGGGGTCACTGCCCAGTTATATAGAGTACGTATGACCCCCTGTTCGTTTACCAAGGATTGTATATGTCCATAATTTCGTTTGACTAGAACGTCAAGAAAAGTTAGAGCCGAATTTTGCTCCTTTTCTACTGTGAATTTAATACAAGGTCGGAGGCAATTTAGATGTTTTAAGAAACTTTCAAGTTCTTCGTCATTACCTGTCCATACAATAAAAGTATCGTCAACATATCTTAGCCAAACTTTTGGTTTGATTAGAGCAGTTTTAATTGCGTGTTCCTTAAACCATTCCATATACATATTTGCTACCACTGGGCAGAGCTCCAACCACTCCATCACTCCATCCAGCGGCAGGGTGGTGCGTTCTACCAGTGTTTTATCTTTGTTAAGCTTAATTTGGATAATGTTTAACGATTCTTCTACTGCTATGTTTGTATACAGACTTTCCACATCAAATTTTACAAAAGCATCGTCTGGTCCTATTTTTACATTTTTAAGACTGTCAACAAAATGACTAGAGTTTTTAACAAAAGATGGTGACTTATCTACCAGTGGTTTAACCAGGTCTAAAAGGTTTTTGCCAGTGCAGTTGTGGGTGCATTTCTAGAACTAGTGATGAGCCTAAAGGGTATATTGTTCTTGTGTATCTTCGGTAGTCCATAGAGATGTGGAGGTTTATTGTTATGTGGGGTTAAAGTTTTTCTAGTTTTATCGGTCAGAAAGTTTTCGTATTTCCTTAGGGTCCTGTAAATTTTGTTCTCTATGGATGTTGTTGGATCTTGATCAAGAGATTTGTATTTACTTTTCCGAAGAACTTCGTCTATTTTCCGATTGTAAGTGATTGTATATATGGCATTCCCTTTGTCTGCTAAAAGAATTTTGATAGTTTTATCATAATTCCTAAAAATTGGTCGAGCTTCGGTGAACAACGGATAGTATATAAGTCCCAGCTTTTAAGAATAGTTTTTAGTTATTACTTGAAAACGGTTCGAGATACATCACTAACCGAAACGTTGTGTATCAATTAACAAAACAGACAATGGAAGTTCAAGATAGTAGTGTTTTTAAAACCATAACATTGTCTAACACTTTCAAGGAAATATAATGTATGCTATTCGAATTGAAAACCATCCTTGTGATTCTTGGGGTAACAAAAAAAATTAAACCTAGTTATTTTATCCAACCGTTTTTGATTAACAATAAACTATATTTAGGTAAAAAAGTTTTATACATTTTTTAAGCCTTAATGATTTGATCTGTCTGTGTCAAAAGTTAATTTAAAGTTTAACTTGTCTTAAGTTTAATCTAACCATTAAAGTTTTGCGAAACAAGTGGGCTACATTTTCAGCTTTCGAAATTTACTGTCTCTGTATATTTAAACTATTGAAATGAAGGCAAAAACACTAAAAAGAGCTTAAATTGTAAAATTATCAGAGTCGACAAAATTTATTTTTGTAAGAATAAAAAGAGGGTAAAAATATATTTTGTTTTGACTTACATAGTTTAGGATTGACAAAGACCATAAATTATATCTACAGTACATTCAAAAAATGGACGGACAAATTTTAGGAGGCGACTTCTAATTGAAAAATATTTTTAAAAAAATTCTATAAATATATGGATCCGAAAATGCATAGTTTCTAAGATACAGGGTATTGAACTTTTTTAAAAAAATAGGTTTTTTGTAATTATCATAGACACTCTGTAGCAGATTTTCTTAAAAGGACCCCGCACTTTTCTTATGGAAAATGCATAGTTTCTTACACGCTAAGCAAAAGTCTTTATGGACACAAAACCCGAAACCCCCAACCTCTTTAAAATCAACCCCAAATCCGGAACCATCAAGTTTTTTTATTGTATCTTTTTCTGGGGTTAAATATTTTTAAGTTAAAAAATGGGTCGTGAAGGCTTTACTTAATTAGACACTTTTTGGTCTCGTGCAATTTCTTCCATTTTCAAAAAAAATAAAAACAAATCTGCAATACAAGGACAGCATTGCACCATCCAAAAAAAATGCAATTAAAAAACCATTAAGGGTTGTAGATTTTAACCCTTTTTTAGGGTAGCAGATAAGTACAAATATTTTTTAAAGAAAGCCTTGAAAAACAAACATCTGGCCCAAATTTCATTCTTCTATGTTTATCCACATTTAAAAAAAATAATTTGATTTTTTTTCTCTTAAAATTTTACTGCCCTATAGAGGAGGAGAAGTTCAAAAAAGATATTCTTTATATATAAAAACAATTTAAGATGTTATCAACACTTCAAAAATATTTTGATGTTTCCACTACAAAATAAAATTTCCGTATTAAGTGTTTTTCACTATTTAAAAAACCCTTTTTGCTTGGATGACTGGTGACTGCTGTAATTGGAGGACATTTTTTATAAATTTCTTTAAATTTAAGTAAGTAAGAAACTTTGTTGTTTATACCCTATTTTAAATTTAAAGATTAAATAAGTATTTTTATTGCTATACATATACAAAATTTAAAGATACAAAAAGGTAACAGTTGACTGACATCAATATCGGTTTTTTACGTTGCTGAAAGATATGTCATAACATAAAATGCTAAGAAGGTAAAAAGCACACTCTTTTTTATGATTTACGTTTCAATATATAATATTAAGGTTTATTGACATAAACTACTTTAAAAACTTTACAATACCACTTAAAACTTTATAGATCAGATGGCACTTTCTTTAAATATTCAAATATAAAAATTTTATCCTATTAGGTACAATACACAGAACTAATTTAAAGTTTTAAAACCAAAAGCTGTCTAAAGTTATTTGACTAAAGATAGATATATCCAGCTTTTATTGTTTAGAAATTTTCGGAAATCCCTTGTTCTATTATTAACGCCACAAACTTTGGGTTTGCATAATATCATAATAACCAATAGAGTTAAAATCTAATTAAGCAGAACAAACACAGTATAATATTTCTATTTAATCTTATTATATTAATTAAGTTTGCTCATTTAAAGAACAGGATAAAGAGTTTTCCCCTCATAAAATTAATTACATTTTTTATTCTAAATTACAATGGTAAATAAATTACTTAATTATTAAATTAATTTAAATACAAAGGAAAAAAAGGACCTTTTTTATTTTTAAACAATTAAATGGGCAACGCCTTTTAATCTTACTGTATTTGCTGAAAGAAAACTCATTTACAAAAAAAGAAGCAAATATTTTAATATAACTAACGAAAATGACTTTTTAAAGTAAACTTAAGTTTTTTTTTATTGCGTGTCTTATTAATAATTATTATATTAAAAATAATATTATTATTAACATTAAAGAAATCCTTTTTGGTATTGGCCAGATAAATCCTGTTCGGTACTAGTCTGTACAGGGTGTCCTATTTTCGCGTGTTTTACGGGGTTTCTCGCTTATGAGTGAAGTTACAAAGATGCGGTTTTCGCGACACCGTGCAACTTTGTTGTTAAACGAAAGATGCCGCAAACAGATTTGTCCTAGCCCCCTTAGTTTCTTCGCTACAGGGTGATTTTAAAAAAGTTGTATTTTTGGTTACCCCTCGTATCTCAGGTATCTGATAACTTATCGAAAAGATAAAAACGGGCCCTTATAGAACTTTTTACGCAGAATACAGTGGCGCACTTGAAATTTTTCTCAGATTTACTTTCTTTGAGATACTAGCCAAAGTTGCACCTGTTTAAATGGAACACCCCGTATATTTTTTCGTCACATTATTTGCCACACTGAGAGCTTTCTAAAAATATAATATAGTCGAAACTTATTTTTATAAACAGCATGAAAACATGCAATTATTTATTTTTTAACATAGGCGGCTTTGGTTTAAATTAATGACAGTCAAATTAATCAACGTCAAATGCCTTCTCGCACCAAAAAATAATCTAGTAATATAAACATTTATTAACAAGACAACCTAATGGATAAAAATAACAATTTTACGCTAGAACTGTTCTTAGCCTTGAAAGACAAACTTAACTACTAATTTTATAAATACTGTTCGAATTGGTGACCATGATGTCTTATGCATTGTTGGCATAACGTCTGTAGTCTTCTTAAAGCATTTTAAAATATGAAAGAGCGGGCTCGCAACTCTCTAAAGGCATTTTCCGTGGCCTCTCTTAATTCCTCAATTGTTTCATACCTCCTCGAGTATATTTTACCTTCTAAATATCCCCATAAAAAATAATCTAAAACTGAGAGGTCCGGAGACCGTGGTGGCCATCGAATAGGTTCGTGCGTGGCTATTAATCGATTAGGAAAGTGCTGTTCCAACCAGTGTTGTATTACGTGAGAGTTGTGAGCCGGAGGTCCATCTTGTTGGAAATAGATGTCATTTACTTGAACCAAGGGAATATCTTCCATAATAGTCATTGCTTTTTCTTGAAGGATTTGTATGTATCTATCAGAATTCAAATTTCCTTGGTAAATACAATATTCAATTCTTATTCCCAAAATGAAACAAGAAACATTGAATCCAAACCTTCTCTGGCGTTCCCTGGGAAAAATAACGTGTTCATTTTCCTGGCTCCAAAACCTTGAGTTATTCCTATTGAGGATACCCGCACTGGTAAAATGGGCTTTGTCCGAACAAATGATCTTCCTTTCAAAATTATTCTGCCTTTCACACATATTGAGAAACCAGTTACAAAACTCCACTCTCCGCTCAGAATCCCCAGGATGAAGATTGTGCACAAGTTTATACTTGCAAGGTTTGAATTTATGTCGTTTCAATATTTTTTCGACTTTTGTTTTGGATACTCCGATATTTTCTTCTATTTGCCTGCAAGATGTCCCTGGGGTATTTTCAACTGATGCCAAAACATTTATTTCAGCTACTTCATTATCTTTACTATAATTTTTCGGCCTAGGTTTATTAAATGACCCATATTGAATTAAATTGTTTTGTATTTTACGAAATATGCGCCTATCAGGCTGTCTTCTTTCAGGATATCTATATAGAAATCGAGAAAAAAGTCAAATTTGAAAAAAATATTATACCCATTTAGATAAAGCTCCGCCGCCTCATCGACGTCTTCGTTGGATAATATGAAACATCTATTCATATCATACTTTTCAAAATGTTCAAAATTTTGGTTTTGTGCCATATTTTTTAGATAAATGATAACGATAATCAATCAGCATTAAAAAATTCAATAGCAATCATTTGACGTTGATTAATTTGACTGTCATTAATTTAAACCAAAGCCGCCTATGTTAAAAAGTAAATAATTGCATGTTTTCATGCTGTTTATAAAAATAAGTTTCGACTATATTATATTTTTAGAAAGCTCTCAGTGTGGCAAATAATATGACGAAAAAATATACGGGGTGTTGCATTTAAAAAAGTGCAACTTTGCCTTATATCTCAAAGAAAGTAAATCCGAGAAAAATTTCAAGTACTCCACTGTATTCTGCGTAAAAAGTTCTATAAGGTCCCGTTTTTATCTTTTTGATAAGTTATCAGATACCTGAGATACGAGGGGTAACCGAAAATACAACTTTTTTAAAATCACCCTGTAGCGAAGAAACTAAGGGGGCTAGGACAAATCTGTTTACGGCATCTTTCATTTGACAAAAAAGTAGCACGGTGTCGCGAAAACCGCATCTTTGTAACTTCACTCATAAGCGAGAAACCCCGTAAAACACACGAAAATAGGACGCCCTGTACACAGAATCAATAAACTACTACGAACTGGCAGATCGCCTAAAACAAATACATAGAAAATCACAAAAAAACCCTTTGATATTTAAAGAACTTGCAATCCGGAGAAAAGTCTTACATCGATTTTAAAATAAAATTAATTTCATTAATCAGCTGGCAGATCGTCTTAAACAAACACAGAAAACAGCAGAAAACCCTTTGACAATTAAAGAACCTGTTAGCAGAGCGAGAGCAAGTTTAACATCGTTTTTAAGATAAAATTAACTTAAAAAATAGTATTCAAAATAAAAATATAGTATAAAAAAATAATAATAAATAAAAAAATAGTATTTAAAATTAGAATTGTAATAATGTTGTTATAAAAAGGTTTTTTTTATAATGTATAAAGTAATGTTATAAATGACGTATTAATCTGTTGTAGCAGGTACATTTTTTTTAAATAAAAAGTTTGGTAAGTTAATTGATCCAGAAATTACCTTAGCATTAACCAGAGATAACACGGTATTATTTAAATTACCAGATATTGAGTCCTCATAATTGTGTTTATTTAATAATATAAATGCCAAATACACCGGAATGCAATTTGAACTCGACTAATGTAGGACACTTAGTATAGTTGAACAAATTTACCCTGCGATTTACAAGATATAATACGATAAAAATATGAAAACAGTAAGCCTACGTTTTTATTTTTAAAAGCAAGTCCAAACCAGTGACCTAAACCAACGACACAACACCATTATTAAAAAAATATAGAAATCTGCAAGCTCTATCACATTGATCGGGAAAAGATAAGCTCTTTGATTTAAAATTCCCTCCACAGATGGTGTCTTAATAAGGTGAGGATTATGCCAGGAAATAAATTTTATATATTGCACACCTGTCACCTATTACCGATTCTTCGTGCGAGTGTTTCTAGATTTAATTTTGCTTTAAATTAACTCTTTAAGATCATTAACTATACTTTTAAGCCTGCCTCCATATGTATATTTTACCAACTTGGTAAAAATATTACTTTCTCGTTTAAAGTTATTATTTTATTTTTTAAACGACTTGTTGCCTCTGCCTAAATAGGAAGTTAAAATATTCCTAATTTTAAATAAAAATGCATTTCATAAACCTAAAAGTAGTATTCAAAAATTTGATATATGGTAAGCTTTATACGAGTTCCGAGATAGAGCCTAAACTACCTTTAAAATAGGAATTACTATGTTGTGCAGTGTCCATTGTAAACGTGGTCCCACAGGAATACAATGAGAACATAATTCGCTATCGGCACAGTAAGATAATAAACCTGTCTTGACCTAAATATTTAAAGAACAAACGGTATTTAGATGCATTAGAGACAAATTTATTTACTAAATTATTTAATTTATAGCAGCTATAAATAAGGCACATTAACCAAATAATTTGTATACAAATGTTGTTAAGGTAGTCAACTAAACCTATTATAATAAATAGATTGCAATCGTAATCCTCAATACTCAGTAAACTAGCTACTTTTAGATAATTGTAACCAGACCAACAGAATAATGTTTTTTTTTGATATTTTATAAGTAAAATTACTAAACCACTTTATTTTGTGATAGGTACAAAGGCTGACAACTGTATGTATAATGCTTTATGTAAAATGTATAAAATTAATGGTCGGTTTTTTCTCCAATGTAAAGCTTATGCCTTTTTGGATACATCTCTAAAATGTTAGGTGGGTATATCAGCTTAAACCCAAAATACTAATTTTAAATTCTATAATATGCACTTATCTAGTACTGCACACAATTTACAAGAGTATGACAAATAGTTATCCACAATTTTGCCTAAAGTAACCGGATATGATGACCTATTATATACAAGTTGGGCACAATTCATTGGTTATGATACTCAATTGTCTATAAAAACATTTCTATTCTGGACATTTAAATTTAATGTATAGATAAGAGTTAATTTTCTACGTATTAAAAGGTACTTGGTTAAAGAAAGTGGTATACAGTTATTTGGTATTTAAAATTTAATCATACTTTAGAGATATCTGGTAGATTTCTAAAAATAAGTGACAAAATAAAAAAGATATTAATCATGCATAAAAAAGTCTACATTAAATAAAAAATAATAATATCAATAACTGGAATGTTTAATGTGGTCAGCACCTGTGTGATGTATTGAAATGTAGTTGTAATAACTAACAGTTTTGGGGCACAATCCATACATTTATTTACAACTGACAATAGACAAATAAGTATCATAACCAATAAATTGTGTATAAATTTTTTATAACAGGGCATCATATCCAGTTGAATATAGCAAAACTGCTGATAAGTATTTGTCGTACTTTTTTAGATTGTGTCCAGTAATAGACAACCGTTTGCTATACGATTTAAAATTAGTGCCTTGGGCTACCTACCTGAAACCCGAAAAAAACATCGAAAATGGAATAAATTTTAAACTACAGAACAAACCAATTAGGAATTTTGTACATCAGCTTTGTTCCTACAGTAAGATAAAATAATTTAGTAATTTTACTTTACTTATAGAACGTTAAATGATACAGTATTCGGTTGGTCTGATAAGATTTTCCTAACAGTAACTGGTTAATTGTTAAGTATTAAGGATTAAGGTTGCAATCTTAGTAATAAAATTGGTTCAGTTGGCTGCCTTAACAAAATTTCTATACAAATTATTTAGTTACTATACTACATTAAGAGCTACTATAAATTAAATTATATATTTTTAACTTACAATTGCTTGCTATTTAAATATTAAGGTCAGGACAGGTTTATTGTTTTATTGTGCCGTAAGCATTTTATTTTGTTCACTGTGTTCCTGTAGATCAGGCCAATTTTTTTTTTTTTGGTTGGTGTTTAAGAAGGCAGGCATGTTTTTACTGGAAACCCTTTGTAATAATGTGCATAACAAGGATCAAGATATTCCTCCCTGAAACATTTCCGAAACATTTGTTAAATATTTTTTGAACATCGAAAAAAATATATATATATTTTTTTTACTTTAATCGCCTATTACTTTTTAAGTATTGTTCGTAGAGAAAAATTGGAAATGAAAAAGTTTTTTTTTTATTTTTCAGAAGAAAAGATTGGTAAGAAACGGCGAAATACATTACGCTTGTTGCAAAAAAGTAATTAATAAAAGAAAGGGCAGGCAAAGAGTTGTTTTTTGCGTAAATTTCTTAGATCATTTAGATTTTTCTAAGAAGCTTAATATTCGGCAAATGATGAAACATCACGTAAAATTTTGGTAATTTCGGTTGGGTGGTTTTTGCATAATAATTTTGCATTTCAATTTCGTTTGATTGATGGAAAATTGACAATTTTACAAATTAAGTAAAGTGCAGAATATTGAACTTAGATATTTGAATCTTAGTTTTCAAACTTAAAAAAAATGAAAATCGGTTTATTTGGGCGTCCTTAGCAATTGTTTAAACTTGGGAAATAAATTTTTGCTGTTTAACAAATTGCCCATCCCTATGAATTTATAATAAAAAATTTAAATAAATATATGGATTAAAAGTACTCATAAATATATTAAAATCCTTTATCGGTGGATTCACATAGTTTATAGAAAATTATTGTTTTTTTCATATTTTACAAAAATGATTTAATCAATTATTGCCCTCAGTAGTATAATATTAATTTTTTAAAATACAAAACTTAGGTATGCAAATACAACATAGCTCTCAAAATAATCAAGAGTTTAGTACCAAGTGAACATTTTAAATGTTCAGGAACGCCGAAAAACCGTTCGGAATTTAAAAGTCTTAATATGTAAAGTCAAAATATTGTCTGTCTGCTATCTTTTAAATATTTTTTCATAATAAGAAGAATCTTATAAGATAAATTTGAAGGTAAAAGTAACTCGATTTTGTAACATGTGTACTTAACGTTTTTTTACTTTAATGACTTGTAATATTATTAATATTAATGCATTAACGACACAAGTAAAGAAATGTTGGTTTAAAATACGTCTTTATCTTTTTTAGTAACTTGGTGAGGCAGATGGCAAAGTGTAAACCAAAAACCTTTTCTAAATTTTATAAATGTCTGCTTCAATTCCCGAAACTGGTTATATATTTTTTATTCACAAGCAGCGCATTTTTTATTTAAATATTATAGTTAAAAAAATATATAAAAAAAATCTAAAAGACCTAAACTTAGATAATCTGCATACGTTAATAAATTTTCTTTCTAAGGTTTTATTTTCGGTTTTTAAAAATTTTAACCGCGTGTAAGTTACCCGTCTTTTAATTTTGTTTAGCCTTTTTTAAGTTACGTCATTTTACTACATAATAAGCTGTAAACAAACTTTTTAACATATTCTATAGAATCTTTTTAGCTATTAAATTACCTGCTACTTTAAATATCATTATTATAAAAACTTTGTCATATTACTCTGTAACAGTATCCATTAAAATGCAGGTCTTACAAAAAATCGTTAGCGATATAAACTGCTACCGGTATAATAAAACACTCAGCTGCATACTGACCTAAAAATTTAAGGAGACATAATGCAGAACTGCCACAGAGCGTATCCTAATAAACCGTGTAGTCTGCAACATAAATTATTTCAATTGCTTTCTAGACCATAAAGGATGTGTTTAAATAAGCAGACATGTATAATAATTTTATTAAAGCTTGATTATTCTTATATTATATTTTTAATAAAATTGACCTTTACTAGATATAATTGTTTTAGCATTTTGTTAAATAATATTAAACTTACTTAAGCAATTTAAGGAAAAATAGAAAAATTTACTTAAAGTTTTTAGATATAATTAAAAAATACCTAATATAAGAAAATCTGTAAAAAACTAATAAATAATTTTCATATGCCTCTGTCTACACAGGTTGTCGAATAATAGAGTATTAAAATTAATAACATTTAGGTGTAAAAAAATGGATATTGTTTTGAATATATTAGTATTTCTTGAATATTAGTGTTTTTAATAATATTTTTGCAGAACCTCTTATATATAGATTAAATAATCTTCGTAAATATTAGTACAACCTTTTTTAAGAATGTTTTAAAATAATCGTAAAAATTAAAAGCCTTTATTAGGTCTTTTAATTTTAACCAATGATATAACTTCATTTATAAAACATTATTGCATAAATTAAAACGAGTAAATTACTTTGTCATATCGAACTTTACATTATTTAAACAGTCTGTCATGGATATTTGTGTATAAATTTTGTTTTATACACATAAATAAAAATGACATTTTTTAATTTTGAGTAATAAGATAGGCAAGTAGTTAAAAATTTTACAACAGAGGACGTTACGCAATTTACATGACTTATTGTCTAAGTTAAATAGAGATTTCAGAATATTATATGTATAATACCCCTCCCTTTATTATTTTAAGGTTACTAAATATTAAAGTTATAATATAAAAACCTTTTTGACAAAATGTAAGAAACATTACATTTTCTTAACGTTTTCTGCTTGTTGTTAGTAAATTTACATGTAAAATGTTGTTATTCTTAATTATAAGGTAGATAACTAAAAAAAGACAGCTGACTGCCAGTAAAACTTAAAGTTACTTAAATATTATGGTCCAAATTTATCTTTTAAAAATTTGAGTTAACAAGATCCTAACGAATATTTACTTAGGACGCAAGGGTGTAAAGCGAGTAACAAGCAAAATTTTATTTATCATGTTAATAATGAGATGTATACCTGGTGTCCTATATTACTTTGTAAACTAGCAGTGCTGGTTAATTTCATAAAAAGATACGTTATTGAGAGTTAGGTGGAAACTGGTGGAAAACTTTCTTGTTGTCGATAAAAAAACATAAAATAAATATTTAAAATAACTTTTTTATTTACTTTAATTAACTTTATTCTATTTTTTTAATGTATTTACAATTACAACTATTATGTGTTTTCGGATAACAAAACGAAATCTTTCAAAAGGTTTAGTATTACAGATTTTTACAAACAACACAACATTTTTTTAAAAGGGAATTTAATATTTAAATTTTTTTAACCGCTTGTAATTTTAAAGATAATTTCAAATTCCACTTGTCTTTTAATTAAAAAATAAAAATATATTTATAGGAACTAATTTGGCGAGTATATGAAATATTTTTTTTACAATTTTAAAAATAAAATAATAGGATAATGTCTATCGTTATTACAGCATACTTTAAAATAGACTGTTAATTTATTTGCATCAACCATCAATCGTAAAAATTTAAATATTCGATATAAATATTTTATCATACAACATAAAAGAGCCAATATTTGATAAGTTTTTATAAATCAATACACACTACATATAAAGCTATTTCAAATACAAATGCAATTATATTTATGTTAAATATTTGCCTATAGGTTAAAAGATATGATTTTTTTTAATGTTCTAAATATCAAGGCTTTTAAATAGAACTGAAAAGCAAAAAAAAATACATTAAAATAAGTTTTAAATATCTTACTTCTACACTATTAGATTGTATGTTAATAGGAAACAAGCTGGTAGAAGTGTAGCTTGTTAATTTTAATGCAAAAAATATATAGTAGTATACAGGCAAAAGAATATTATGTTAAACTTAAATTGATAAAATTATCTTGACCTTTTTAATAAAAAAAATATATGGTATTTAAAAAAAAAAAAACTTTGTTAGTAATATTTTAAAAGAACAATTTTTATGATATAATTTCTATAGATTTTAATTAGAATTATTTATTTATCTCTATAAATAAAAATATTAATGTTATAATATTAGACTTTATTTCTTAAAGTTTTATTAAAGACTTGAACCAAATTATGCCTTTTAATGTTAATATTCCTTACGAGCGAATAAAATTTAAATAAAAAGCTTTCTTAAGACACTCGAGCTGTTAGTAATTTGGCTTTAAGCCTTCGTGAACTGTCCCATAATAAAAAAGAGGTTCCGGTTTTTGAGGCTAAATTTATTTATAAATTTAAACCTTTTACAAGCCATTTTTTTTATTTTGATATACAGGGTGTAAAAAGTATGATGCTCACGATTTTAATGGGCGATAGTAAAGCTAAAAACAAGTCCAAACAGCCAAAAAGACATGGGTCAAAGTTAATTGTTTTCGAAATATGGCTTTTCAAAGTTTTTTTGCGTTTTTTGCGGGATTTTACACTTTTTTTAAAGAGGTGTTTATTTACATACAATCAATAAAAATTACTTCTTGCAATTTATTTTGATATATAATTTGGAATTCAATTTAAGTAAAAAGCAATAAATTATTGTTTGGTTTTTATTTGTAAATAAAAAATAATTGTACTTACCACAAAATTAGGCTGAATTTGAAAAACACAAATTATAATGTTTTAAAACAGCACTTTTTTATTTAGATTTCTCGGTTACACACATCCCGTTTTCAAAAATCTTTGGTACACCTGCACTGCGGTTGTCGTGAATTTTTAACATATCGGACAAAAATATCGCGCCGGTAAGCACAATGTACAACTGACTTTACTCCACGCACAAGGCTTCTTCTGGTTAGCGCTGTTGCCAATTGTTTTTTTTTATTTTTAACTTCGAGAAAACTATTATTATTTTTTTTTATTTGTAGATTGAAACAAACAAATATCTGTCAAATTTTGACACATATGTCATATAAACCTTTTGAGCTCCCCTATTGCCCATTCAAATCCTAAGCATCATACTTTTTACACACCGTATAAAATAATAGCTTAAGCTGGATGGGTGCTTTTTATAAACTTTTATATAATTTCTAAGCATATTCTTAAAATTTTAAAGTAACAAATTGCTGGAAAACATTTCACAAGAATATATTTAATATAAAAAAAATACTTACCAATAGCGGTCAGAATTCCCCAGAATCTCGTAAAGTAAATAAAACAGTCAAAGACTCTGTCACAGTTGGTCCCACAGGACTTGGATGACCGTGATGAGGTTGCGTTACGCGTCCCAACGCTCGCATCGACATTAATGCCAATAGGGTTTGTTCCGAAAGTTGGAAACATTGAGCCGTTAAAGAGCTTTGTTTTGAACAACAACAAATTATAGCGATTCAGCTAGATATTGGACACGCGGTCAAGGCATTCCAGCGCTCTAATGAGGGTCAGCCGGGTTAAAATAGTACGCAAAGTTATAACTAGTTTATAAATGAGGTTTACTACATTTAATGACGTTGTTATTATAATCTAATCACTTTGAATGTTGACACACTGTTGGCCCGGGGATTTAGATTCACAGATATCTGAAAAAAAAAGGAAATTACTTAGTAAACAGCCAAAACTATTTTTTTTATTGTATTGATGTAAAATATGTTGTTAGTTTATGTATTTTATAAATTAAACTAAGCGGTGGGCTTGAGATGAAAATTGATCACTAGTATTTTTACTGAACGAAAAGGACTAGGTTTTTTGTTTTAAATATATAATTTAATTTTGTTCAAAATGTATCTGAAATGTGTTTCAATATTTTGATTAATATCAAACAATTAAATACATCTATTTATACTTTTTCTACTTTATAGTTGGTAAAACAAACTGTTTGAGCTTAAAGGTTGTAAGACACGAGACAGACTCGACTTTATTTAAACCAGCGATCATTATGCTTTTAATAAGCAGATCAGCATAAAAAGTTGACAAAAAACTTTTAGAAGGTATTTTCTTACTTCGCCAGTGGTGGCTCGTTGTTTGTCTACCAGAGGAGGCTCAACATAAAAAAGCAAAAAATTATATACATTGTACATTCTATCTAGAGAGGCAATGTTTTATTTTTAGTTGTAATACAACGAAAAACAACCATATATATATATATATATATATATATATATATATATATATATATATATATATATATATATATATATATATATATATATAATATATATATATATATATATATATATATATATATATATATATATATATATATATATATATATATATATATATATATATATATATATATATATATATATATTAAATAATTATATTATTAAAATATTATAATTAAAACAAATATTTCTTAAAAAAATCCTATCGTTATTTGCTCCTCCCACCATTTCAAAACAAAATGCCATTATTCGCTCTTCTTCTTTTCCCTGCAGCTCTTAATGTTTTTCGAATGTATTCGAATAATATTTGTGTTTTTTCAAAGTGCGCAATTACCTCTTGCCCAAGAACCCTCGTACTAACCATTTTGTTTTCCTCCACACTCAGTAGAATATTAGGATCACTGTTCTTTCTTTCTTTGGCTCTATTTTCGATATCCTGAGTTAAACATTTACAATTATTTATTACGGTACCTTTGGACTCGAACTTACTGACAATACGTTTAATAGTTGAAATGGGCGGAATGGGCTTGGTGGGAAAATAAACTAAAATCATTTTAGATACTGCTCTAAAACTGTTTTTCGCATAATGCCACTTAGTAATGGATACTTTTTCTTCGATAAATAATTCATACTTTTTTTTTCAAATACCGACTTTCACTGATAAATTGACACTTTTCCTCATGTCAGGGACAATATTCATTTTACTGGTGTCTGTTTGGTTTTACCTGAACCGAAACTTTGGTAATTCTGCAGTTACATTTAATTCAATAGTTTAGGATTCGCTTATTAAAATTTTTTGAAAATTGGCAGAGGGCTTGTCAGATTGGTCTTTTTAAAAAGTTATCTTACATTTTTTCTGTAAATAGTACAGAAAAGCCAATAATTAACCCCCTTAAAATTTACATGGTATTTCCTATGTTTAGCTTGGCGACATCGAAAAAAATTAATTAAATTTTTTATATATATATATATATATATATATATATATATATATATATATATATATATATATATATATATATATATATATATATATATAATATATATATATATATATATATATTATATATATATATATATATATATATATATATATATATATATATATATATATATATATATATATATATATATATATATATATATATATTATATATATATATTATATATATTTTATATATTATTTGATTAAATTATATAAATTATTATTTATTTATTCAAATATGATTATTCTTAATTATAACATTTAAATAATGAAGACAATCATTTTTAGAATAATTAAGATACTTAAATCTGGAACGAATTAAAAGTTAAAATTAGTTAATAGATTATTTTTGCAATCCCCATTATTTCTTTAATTTTAGGGGTTTTTAATTGATACAGATGCTAAAATTAGCTTTAAGTTTTATAGGGACTTATTTCATTTTACTTTTTCATTTTATCCTTGGAAAGTGTTCGTAATTATTCACAATAGTTAAATGTATTTTTAAAAGTAATAAATAATATTTAATTTTGTTTTAAAATTAAAATTTTATCTTTTATTTGTTAACTACCCAAAGCCCTTAAAAAGTATTATTTTTTAGAAAATAGGGTTAGCATGTGTTAAATCAGTTTATTTTTTAAGGTAACTTTTAAATATCATAAAATTATTTTTTTAAAAGCACCTGAATAAAAAATAGGCCTTATTGACATTATTAATTATAATAAATCCAGTACTCCCAAAAAGAATTACTATCTAAATATATGTTTTAGGATCTACAAAGGGCTGCAAGTGTATTGTATTTTAAAAATTTTACGATTTTTTTATTACTCCTTTATTTGTTTATTATTTTCTCTATAGTCATCAATAATAAAGCAAGAGTAATGTTTTTTTACGTAATAAGACGCTATATTAGGATATTATAAAAGTTAACGTATTATTTCCAACAGCGAATATGCATACATACGTACGTATTCATAAAGATTTTTCTAAAAATATTTGACGCCAGTAACTTATTAGTCTTCTTTAAAAGAAAATAAAATTTAATAAATTAAATTACTAGTTTTTTTATTAATTCAATTTTTTGAGATAAATTTCAATAACTTTAAGATCAAAAAATATATGCAACTTTAGTTTTATCCCACACTTAATTTATAGCAGTCCCTAACATTAAGAAGTCTTTATTGAGTACACTTCAAAAAGATATTTTATACAATGGGACCTCTTAAATCTTGGGGTATAAAGGCTGAGCCTGCGTGTACAAAAACCGTGTGGCCAACGAGGAATTATTAATAAAACAATTATTGTTATCAGCATATACAAGGTGTTTCAAAAAAAACATGATAAATTGCTTAATAAGAGATTCCTTGGTTAAAAATAAGACAAAGCTGTTATATAAACATGGTACAAAATTGACTCCATTTTTAAGATACAGGGTGTGAAATCTTCTGTGTCAGAATTGGAATTTTTCCTTTATTTTTAAATTAGAGTTTTGTTTTAATTAAAACTTGGTACAGTGTAGAACACTGACCAAAATATGTGTTTTAATAAGGTTTTGTTAATATTATAGACCAGTAACGTAGTTTTCGTATTTTTTTTACTATTAATTTACTATAACTTTCGTGTTATTATTTTTTATGATAATTTGGTTTCTGGTGCTTATTTTTTGCTTACTTTTAGATAAAAAAGTGCTCTTTAATCGTTCGATAAACGTAACGGTTTTCAGGATATTTAATTAAAATTAGCGTAATACAAAAAAGGCAATATTTGACATTAAATTCTAATTTTCACAAAAAAAGTGTCAATAAAACGAATATTAAAGGCAAGCAGCAAGGAGTGGACACTTTGAACATTTTTTGTAAAAGTTACTATTGTTTTTAATGTTACCTGCTACTCGTTACCACCTACCACGCTAGTTTCAAATTGAAATAACTCGAAAAGTTAAATCAAGAGAACTTTTTTATGTAGAACTAAGCAGAAAATTAGAACCATGTACCAAATTATCAATATTACTTATAACAAAAAAATTATGAGAAAATAATTTTAAAAAATAAATAATACTACCCAATTGTTGTAATTCAAGGTATGCTGCAAAGACTTTACCTACCAAACAGTTTTTTAAATAGAAAACCCAAAAAAAGTATTTATTTTTGTTCTTTTTTAAACGTTCTTTAAAAAAAATAAATATTTTACAATATTCTTAATTTTTCTTTTATTTGTTCTGCATAACTTAAAGAAGTATCTTTAATACTTTTTATATTCTAATTTTAATTTTTTAGAAATGTCGTTTTTAACTATCCACTTTTGCACATTTATTCCATATTAAATTTGTCTGAGATCAATTGTATTGGACCTTTCCCAATTTGGCACTTTAAGGGAAATTATCTTGCTAATTCACTATCCCTTATTGTGCCACTTTGTTCAGATGTCATGTTGTTGCCCGCTGCTGACATTGTTCAATTGAATCTCCTAATCCCTTGCTACAATGGGTCGTATTATAATAGAATATTTTGAAAGTGGAATTGCTGACACTGATTTATTTGAGAGTTAATATTAAAATCTACATTTTATTTGATAATCCTTTTTCTTTGTTGAACTTAAATAATCAGTTGGTAATTAATATTTTTAATAAACATTTGTATATGCGCTTTCCGTTGTATAACTTATTTAATTCTTATGACAGACCACAAACGGCTGTTTTTTGGAATAAGGGTGGTATATTACTGTCTCATAACATAAACATAACCTTAAAAAATTTATAAATATTTAAATAATGTAAAAATAAATGTAAAAAAAATATATATTTTTATCGTAGTAATATTAAATTGCAAAAAATAGAATAGATTTTTATCGTAGTGGTATTATTCTATGACCTGCACATATTTAACCATTTTTCTATAAATTTCCTCTTCCTAATAACATATTTACCCAGTCTGGTAAAAACTAATGTTAATTCTGCTTAATATAATTTTAGTATGGCATCAAAAGTAGGATTTTTATATTTTACTGAAAGACAATGGTACTGGTCTTATAAGTAGACTCTTGGTCTCTGTTGTTTACTGTGCACCGGTTACAGCAGACCTGTAAGGGGCAGGGGAAACGCGTCCAGGGAGAGAGTTCCATAGTAAATAGCAAAGAGATCGGGTTATCTATCTGTGCTATACATGTACATACATTGTACTGGCCAATTCCTCTGAGCAGAAGCCGTGAAAATACCTATAGAAGAGCGACAGATCCCCTACAGCTCGACGATGGGCAAGAAGAGTAAGCCTTTCTATAAGCGTTGGATCATTAATAAGACGAACGGCTCTTTTTGAATGGAGCCCAGTTAATTGTTGGGGGACCCTTGTTAGTATTTAAAGAGGGTCTGATTTGGGATACATACAGAGTGTACAGATTGGAAGAAGAAATATTTTCTGCCGGAAGAGGAATCCAATCTTTTTAAGCTGCCGAAGCTATGGATGAAATTGTTTGTGCCAGTTGGGTTATTCTCAAAAGTAACGCCGACTAGATTAAACGACTCTTTGTTCTGCAGAACTTGGCCGCTCATATGTAAGGGATGAGCATTTGCAGATTTTTCGCGACAGCAAAACAAGACTGTGTTTTCGAGGCATTAAACTGAACAAGTTTTTTGGCGCCCCAACCCGATAAGTTTGAGGTCTTGTGAAAGAGATTTGTTGACCTGCGCTTTTTTCAAAATCAGAATTACACGGTGGCTTAAGAAATTGAATACTAGAGTGGAGGGTACTATCGTCAGCAAAACTATGAATAGGATTGATTGTGGAAGAGAGAATATCGTTAATGTGTAGAAGAAACAGCGTGGGTGCCAGCACTGAGCCCTGGGGCACCCCAGCATTAATTTAGTAATAACTAAAAGACTATTAATACGCCATTTAGAAACTTATAAAATTCCAAATATTTCCGGAGATATCCAAGAAAACCGAAATTTTGTAAATTGTTTTTGAATATGCATACATACGTACGTATTCATAAAGATTTTTCTAAAAATATTTGACGCCAGTAACTTATTAGTCTTCTTTAAAAGAAAATAAAATTTAATAAATTAAATTACTAGTTTTTTTATTAATTCAATTTTTTGAGATAAATTTCAATAACTTTAAGATCAAAAAATTTATGCAACTTTAGTTTTATCCCACACTTAATTTATAGCAGTCCCTAACAAATTTATATTGATATATTTTATATTGTTGTGGCCGATTTATTTTTTAAGAAGTCTTTATTGAGTACACTTCAAAAAGATATTTTATACAATGGGACCTCTTAAATCTTGGTCCCGGGGTATAAAGGCTGAGCCTGCGTGTACAAAAACCGTGTGGCCAACGAGGAATTATTAATAAAACAATTATTGTTATCAGCATATACAAGGTGTTTCAAAAAAACATGATAAATTGCTTAATAAGAGATTCCTTGGTTAAAAATAAGACAAAACTGTTATATAAACATGGTACAAAATTGACTCCATTTTTAAGATACAGGGTGTGAAATCTTCTGTGTCAGAATTGGAATTTTTCCTTTATTTTTAAATTAGAGTTTTGTTTTAATTAAAACTTGGTACAGTGTGAACACTGACCAAAATATGTGTTTTAATAAGGTTTTGTTAATATTATAGACCAGTAACGTAGTTTTCGTATTTTTTTTACTATTAATTTACTATAACTTTCGTGTTATTATTTTTTATGATAATTTGGCTTCTGGTGCTTATTTTTTGCTTACTAACGGTTTTCAGGATATTTAATTAAAATTAGCGTAATACAAAAAAGGCAATATTTGACATTAAATTCTAATTTTCACAAAAAAAGTGTAATGTGTAGAAGAAACAGCGTGGGTGCCAGCACTGAGCCCTGGGGCACCCCAGCATTAATTTGGTAATAACTAAAAGACTATTAATACGCCATTTAGAAACTTATAAAATTCCAAATATTTCCGGAGATATCCAAGAAAACCGAAATTTTGTAAATTGTTTTTATTTTTTCCTGGCTTTATATCTAAATGGATTTTAAAATAACTTATAAATTTAAATTGTAACTTCTTCTAGGTCTCTAGGTCACTTGATAGTGCTTTTAGATTTTACATTCGACGTTTCGTCACTCGGCCACCATCATTAACTTTATTTTTTCTTATGGACCTCATATTGGATTTTAACGTAGATAAAACACTGGTTCTTATTCTAATTTCCAAACCCCAACAATGTATAACATGTCATACTCTAAAAGCTTGTAACCTTGTTTATTTCCAAAAAATTAATATCCTCGTAGTTGGCCTGGATTTCGGCGAATCATTTTTGTTTTTTGTCGAAAATTAAATACCAGTAATAGTCAAGAGTGATTTGCAGGTTTTTTAGGAAGAATATTTTTTTGCTAAAGAAATGTACCTAGAAATATGTACCTATATCTTAAAAGGCAACAGCCGCATGAAAATATACCTTTTCTTCTTGAGAACCAAATTTTATTAGCTTAAATTTACTTCAACTTAAGAAACAGTAAAGACTTTATCAAAATTGATTTATCAGTTTTTATGATATGGTTTAATACATGGAATTGTAACGACTTGTCATATTGATACGAGCTGTAGGTGTGGTGCCAAAGAAAAAACATCTCACTCAAAACCTAAGATATACGAAAAAGATAAGCAAAGAATGTTAAGTAAATTTTTTTCCACTTCATTTTGTATCGGATATTACGTTTCTATTTTGATTAAGTTTTACATTTGATGGCTTTTTAGGCAACATCAAAAAAAGTTGTTTTGATTCCGTTTTTGATTGTTAATTTAGTGTATATATAAAAAATATTATTTCATAATTTTAAGTTAATTTTTGTTTCCAGTCGATTTAATTTTTTTAAATAACCTTTTGTTTTTGCTATCATTTCGTCATAATTAAAACTATTACTTTTTAAACTTTCTTTATCCCAGTAGTTTTAAAATAATTTAGGACTTATACACACTCTCATTTCAACAACTTGCTTCTCAACACATTTTACCACTTAAAATAAATGTTATCACCAACAGAAATCACCCAACCTACCCAATAGGTAGAAATATCTGCTACAAATAAAAACGATTTACATGTTTTAGTATTTTACTAAGGTAATAAAAATATCAATATTAACAGTTTATTAAAACAATAATATTTTTAATATTTATTATTTTGGGCAGTAGGTGCCTCAAAACTATTTTTGTTGAGTACCTGACTGCTGCAATGTCTGTATCTGCTCAATTAAGTTAAAATTAAATGATTGTAATATTAAATAAATTACATCAACTTTTTTGGCCTCAAGAAATATAATATTTGAATAAAACAAAATGACTATAAAAGTACAGGGTGGGCCAAAAAGGGAAACTACCATTTTTAAAGGAGATAGATGAAAACTAATGTCGGTGTCTGGAGCTCAATTTTCGTCAATAACATAATGGTTAAAACCGCCCATCGATATCTGTTACCATTTCTGAGTTACAGGGTGTTTTTTAAAAAAGTGCATTTTTTATAAATCGCTGTAACTTTTTTGCTATGGAAAATTTTGAGTTTTTGTAAAAACATTTCCAAAGCAACTTTTTACGTAGAATTTAATGGTGTAAATATATTTTTTTTACAATCAATAGTTTAATAGTTATTAACAGAAAAATCGATGTTTTATATGGGACACCCTGTATATTTTTGAATATTTATAAATAACTTTAAATTACCTTTCCAAAAAGATAGCACACTTAATATTTTACTCGAGTTCTCTTCGAAATAAAGAGTTTTTAATAGATCGCCCACTTTGAACAAGTAGGCTTAGGACGCCGCGGGGCGCGGCCATGAAAAAGAAAACAAATGCTTATTGGTAATTGTCAAATTGTGATTTTAGCTGTAAACACGCCGTAATTTAGTCAAATCTTTCAAAAAAATTAAAATGAAATTTGAAAATTATGAAAAATGGGATATGATAGTGTGTTTTATACAAGCCGAGGAGAATCCAGAAGCAGCAAGCAATTTATACCACAACCAATATCCAGAAAGAAGACAACCTTTTAAAGATAAGTGCATCATCTTAGACCTGGAGATTTTGAACGCCACATAGATTTTTGTCGGTGGTTTCTGGAAAAATGTAACCGTGTGCGCGATTTCCCACTGAATTGTATTTGGACTGAAGAAGCGTATATAAGCAGTGTCAGTATTTTTAACCGCTATAACTCGTATACTTGGGACCAACAAAACCCTCATTCAGTAGTCGAGCTAAGAAACCAAGGAAGATTTGGGTTTAGTGTCTGGGCAGGTATTTTTAGAGGTAGGATTATAGGCCCGTTAATTTATAATGGTACCCTCACCTCTCAACGATATTTGCAAATTTTAATGCAACAAATAGAACACTTCATTTATGATCTACCTCTAATGGAACTCGGAAACATATTTTTCCAGCAAGACGGGGCACCGCCTCACAACGCTAAAATTATTAGTAATTTTTTAGCAGATAACTTTGACAATAATTGGATAGCTAACCAAGGTCCCATCCGTTGGCCAGCGAGGTCACCGGACTTAACGGACTTATGGATTTTTATCTTTGGGGAAGACTGAAGGACCTTATTTTTAAATTACCTATACGTTCTAGACGAGAATTAGAAGTAGCGGTTATGCAAGGGTTTACATCTCTCACCCCTCTTGCATTGATGAATTCTGCAAGAAATGTCCGGAAACGGTGCCGTTTGTGCATAAGAGAGACCGGTCGACAATTGAAATATCTCCAGTAGCTAAATCTCTTGCGCTGGTTTATTACTTTTTATTGTTGTTTTTTATATTTTATTTGTTAATCTTATTCTAAATATAGTTTACATTGTTATAAAATTCGACATCATTTATTGTAAATATAAGTTTCATTTTATAAAATATTAAGTGTGCTATATTTTTGGAAAGGTACTTTAAAGTTATTTTCAATTATTCAAAAAATACAGGGTGTCCCATATAAAACATCGATTTTTCTGTTAATAACTATTAAACTATTGATTGTAAAAAAATATATTTACACCATTAAATTCTACGTAAAAAGTTGCTTTGGAAATGTTTTTACAGAAACTCAAAATTTTCCATAGCAAAAAAGTTACAGCGATTTTTAAAAAATGCACTTTTTTGAAAAACACCCTGTAACTCAGAAATGGTAACAGATATCGATGTGCGGTTTTTACCATTATGTTATTGACGAAAATTGAGCTCCAGACACCGACATTAATTTTCATCTATCTCCTTTAAAAATGGGAGTTTCCCTTTAAAAGTGCCCAATTTAGCCCACCCTGTACATATGGTTAGTTAAAAATGAACAATAGTTGTTGGTAAGAAAAAAATGCGTTTATAATAGTATATTATGTAATAAGTGCGCTAACTAGATTTTTAGCGCACACAAGTGAGGTTTCCCTTTACTTTATTTACGTAAGGGCGCTAAAAACCATTACCGCACAAGATATCTACGCTGTTTCAACTAAAACCGTCGTATTTCAAATATTTTCCAAAGTCTTAATTTTTCTTTCATGGAGGAGGGTTTCACTGTCTTTAAAATATGATAACAAATGTCAAATATATTGTTGTGAAAAATTTGTCAGGTCAAAATAGCAATAATCTATTCATGGTTTTTTAGGCAGCCTCTGTCAACTCAAAAGTAAAGTCAAACCAAACATAGATTAAGCACGAAAAAGCTTAGGAAATTTTTAGGACAGTGAATGCCGCCACGGCAAACTTATTGCCGGAAAAGTCTATTGCTGACTACAAGAAGAAAGACTATGATGTAGTTGTCAAATGGTGGTTTTCAAAGAATGTGTGTAAAGTTAACAAAAACTTTCTAACTGCATTTTATGGAATTCCATGCAATCGCCAGTAATCAACATTGGAAAGGTTAGTATTTTAAATATAACTTACCTCAAGTTTTAGCTTTGATGGTTTTCATATTAATAGGTATGGGTAATTGTCTCGAAAGTTACCTCCTCTCCGATTATGACCAAATTTGGTATAGGGGGGTTTTTTGGGGTGCTGATTACGAATCTGTAAAAATATTTTCGGCAACGTTTCATTTTAGAGATATTCATCATCAAAGTTGAAAATCAAACTAACCTTATTTACACTATTCCTCCTTCTGTTTGCACAAAATTCTTGATTTTTACACTTAATTGGTACATAATATTTCACAAACACCTTTTAAAAACTTGTTTTTATATTTATTTTACACCTTTTTTCCATTTAATTGCAAACCTTCAATTTCACACGCTCCAACTTGGCCGCAACTATGTATACACTAGCTATTTTATAAACAAATATGGCTGCTGCCTTTGAACTTGAAAGTTCGCAATTTAATGGAAAAAAGGTGTAAAATAAATTAAAATACAAGGTTTTAAAAGGTGTTTATAAAATATTGTGTGCCACTTAGTGTAAAAATAAAAAATTGTGTACAAAAAGAAGGGAGAATATAGTGAAAATGAGGTTAGTTTGATTTTCAACTTTGATGCTGAATATCTCGAAAACGAAACGTTGCTGAAAAATATTTTTCAGATTCGTAATTAGCGCCCCAAAAAAACCCGCATACCAGATTTGGTCAAAATCGGAGAGGAGGCAACTTTCGAGACAATTACCTAGGTTTGTATTTTTTTATCTTGCTTTACTCTCAATAAAAAATAGTTGTATTTACCAATCTGGTATTTTTATTGGGATTTTTTAAAATTATAAAAAAGACAAATACTGAAAAACAAAACTGAATGCAGAAACTCTCACACTAATCTACTCTACTACTCTACCGCACTAATGCGGTAAAGTGGTAGTTACCGTACTAATAATAGTGCCTATAACTCTACTTACCACACGATTGTAAATAAAAAATTTTAGTGTAGGCAATTATCCTTATATCATTTGAAAATAAAGAATTTTTTGTGTCATAAAAGTAAAAGTACGCAGATGGATTTATTCGATTGTTTATAGGAATAGATAGAGGGTTTAAGGCCATTTGTTATCCACTCTTTATTTTATTAACTTTTCCCTTATTTCTTTTGACTTTCATTCTAAATTCAATATTTTAGGTGCTCTTAAAGATTGATTTATGAATATTTTTGTTACCCTCCGAGGTTACGGCAGTTCAAAGTATTGTGCGAAGATGATTGTAAAGATAAATTATAATTTGATAATACACCAGATGTTTAAACGAAAAGATTTAAAACTTAACCAATGACTCTAGTTTTTGCTTGACAAATATGTATATCTATACTGTTGTTATCCGTAGAAGGTGAAAATTATGAGGGGCAAAAAATTATGCCGCTATTTTAAAAAAGTAAATGTTTATTTAAAACCCAAATATCTATAATTTATTTAAAATAATATTATTATCATCTGTGTAAATTGCTATCAAGAAATTATATTAGTTCGTCTAAAAAAATACTTCAACATAGGGTGGTGACTTACAAGCCAAAACCAAAATAGTTAACTTTAAGATATTTTACTACTAATTATTGTTATGCTGTTGAACTTAATTGTTTTACCTCGAAATCAACATCACATTTTACAGAATTCCAAGCGTGGACGTGATCGCTAGGCTAGATTAAATTACCCATTGTGAAAATGGCAGTTTTTAAAAACACCAGTTGTAGATGTGAGTTTACCGCCTTTATTAGAATGTTTTAAAATTTCTAATTATCGCTACAAATACGAGGTAAATTTTTAAAGTAATTAAAAATCTTGGTGAAAAAATCGGACAAGTCCACTTCTCGCCAAAATTGCGTTTATCCACTGGGTTTATAATTTAAAGCATCCTTAATAGATTGTAGCAAAAACCAGGCAGGTCCGACGTATATTAATGGTTTGAAATGCTCGAAGGACTTGGCTGACCATACCTTCTGGGACAAAAACCAGTTATGTCCAGTTATGTTTTTCGATTTCTACAAATTTTGATTTTAGGACATGGCCGGTTTTTGCACCAAGGTCTTTAATTTTTAAAGGGTAATTATTTTTTTGTCAAAAATCAAACCAACACATCATCCAACCAGGGACTACTCAAGACCATATTTGTGATTTTCCTCTTATTTAAACAAAGTGTAAAGTAGTCAGTCATCTAATGTATTTTTTCTATATAATGAAAAAAAATACTTAGAAAAATAATTTAAAGTAAAACAAAAAAATGCAATATAAAATTAACATTTCCTTAATGGAACACCTTATTTAGTGGATCGTGTTTAAAAGGATCTCATTTTTCTTGGATATGTTTTCAATAACAAAAAGTTAAGTTTATTTTTAGTAACAATAGAATTTATTAAATTGTTTGTAAAAGTTTCACTTTTACCAGTATTAAAGTAGTGTGTAGAAACGCTAGACTTTAACCGAATATTGCTTTTTTGTGTTTTAGACATTTCAGGCAATAACAGCTACTTTTTCTAATTTAAATTTCTTTTGAAACTAGTTCTGTTGTTACTTAATTTAATAAAAAATCATTTTTATTGAAACATGTTAAAAACGAATCGATAAATGGGGCTTCTCATTAAGAACATGTTAATCATATATAGTATTTCTTTTATTTCAATAAATATATTTTATTCTAGCTTTTTATAGCAAATGTATTATTTTTATTTTTATTATACTGTACGGAATAATACATTACATTTATTATCTCTTTAAATAAAATTAAAAATACTTAGTGCCTACATGACCAATTTTAAAACTCTTTGATGCATGTTTAATTACCTGAACATGCAGCCGTTTTAATTATTATCAATGGTGTGTGTATTTTTGCATCAAAGCCACTATGGTTTACAACCGTTTTTAAGGGACAAAAATTAAAATCCGTAATTCTTAAAATAAAAAGTTACTCTTTCGTTTTTTTAGTAGTTGCTTTTTCCATCACAACTAACCAAAACTTATTTATTTAATCTTTTATTTAAGAAATTGAAAATTTTATTCAAAAATATATATAAAATATATATATATATATATATATATATATATGTATATATATTTTTGAAATATGCATTAGAAACAAAAACAAATGTGTAAAAAATATAACATTTCGTTAATATTATAAAGAAATTAGATTATTTTAACTTGAAAACAAGGTAGATGGCCACCAAACGTGGGTTGGGTTTTTCAATTATTTAAGGGATTTTTTTTATTTGGTTTCAAGTGATCTGCAAGTCTGTAAGATTAATTTATTCTGAGCACGTACAAGATCTATAACCTGGGACTAGTACCAAAACGGTTCAATCTCGGCAAGTCCTGCTAAATACCATATAAATAACAACAAAATAAACTACATTTTCTGTTCTTAAATGATCATCTCAATTACTGCCACAACTTTTATAATAAAGCCATTTTTTCTATGTCAACTTAAAAATTTTCAGCATCGTATAATAATAATAAAATCTCAATTTCTACCACAGCTTTTATAATAAAGCCATTTTTTCCTATGTCAAATTAAACATTCTCGGCATCGTATAATAATAAAAATAAATGTGCTTCTTTTTACTGGATCCAATAAATTCAACAAACTATAACCCGTTATGTGTGTGACTCTAAAAACTCCATAAATGTAGTTTAAAAAAGGCAGGGCAATACTTAACTCATCTTAGAAGCACTACTAACGCAGCTATCCCACTTCTAAAATTAAGCGTAATAACGAGCAATTCTAAAGTGGGGTTATGGCTTGTAAGCCAAAGACTTAATTAACATCAAACACTGTCATCGCTGGCAACAATATGGCTAAAGCACTGCAATAAAGATCTTTCACAATTTATCCTTGTATGACACAATCCTTTTTTTTTAACTCCAATGTTACTGGAATGAAACAAGGATTAAATTATTTCTTTATTATTTTTTTTTACAAAAACATGGTTAAATAAAGAAGTTTCTGCTATTTAATAATGAAGATTTACAAAGTTTCTGTCATACTTTACAAATTAGTGATCCCAGAAGCAATAACATCATAAACGTGTGTTGTGTTTTATACAGGGAAATTTTTATTTCAACATAGGTCCAAAACGGCCCCATTTTTAAGAAGGAAGGTGTATAGGAAAAAGGTCCTTGACGCATAAGGAATAGAGGGGGTAATCGGAATTTTCACTTTTCGAGATTTCACCCAGCTGGGCTTACGTAGATGCTCCAGAAACTGTTTTATTAAATCATGCAAGATTTTTATTATATTTCAAATATCTCAGCCGCATTAAAATTTTTTAGTATTACTTGCGCCAAGGTAAAGGTCTTTGCGGATGAAGCACATTTTTTTTTTATTTTTGGTGGAAATTTCCATTTTTTTAGATCTTAAAAATTTGGAATATTTTTTTAACAAAGCTTATTGATCCACTTTATGATAAAAAAATATTTGTGATGTATCTTTAGTAGATCTAGCTTAATAAATTGTTTTTATAGTTTTTAAGAGAGTAATAGTATCTCAAAAAAATTTACAATCTATTTTTTTTTTGCTATTTTTCGATATTTTTTTAGGAAAAACTTTTAATGTTATTATTATTTTTATTTTTTAAAGAGTAGAAGTTTTAAATAAATTTTGGATGAAAAATTTAAGATAAAATGGTAAAGATGATTTTTTTTTCAATTTGCCTCTACTTTTTAATAAAATTTCAAATATTTTTTTATTATTTTTCTTGTTTATTTTTTAATTCTAGAAGTTATTTAAAACTTATATTCTTCGAAAAAAAAAAATTAGATTTTAAAATAATTCTAAAAAATACCGAAAAACAGCGAAAAAAATAGATTTTGAATTTTTTGATCCCTATCACCCTCTTCTTCTTCTTCCTCTTCTTCTTATCACCCTCTTAAAAATAATGAAAAAATGTATAAAGCTAGATCTACTAAAGACACATCACATATATTTTATTGATCATAACGTGGATCAATAGGGTTTGTTAAAAAAATATTAAAAATTTTGAAAGCCTAAAAAAATTAAATTTTTCCCCAAAAATTGTGCTTTATACATATATAAAAATATATATATATATATATATATATATATATATATATATATATATATATATATATATATATATATATATATATATATATATATATATATATATATATATATATATATATATATATATATATATATATATATATATATATATATATATATTTTATATATATATATATATATATATATATATATATATAAAAATCATGTAACTCCGTTTTAAGACAGTTAAAATAGATAACCTGTTCCCCTTTGCTGTTCACCATGACATCTCCCCCTAGACGCGTTTCGCCGCCTTACAGGACTCGTAAAAGGGCTGTAACGAGTGTTTAGTGAACAAAAAAACCAAGCATCTACTTATTAGACAAATATCATTGCCTTGTGGTAAGATAAAATATCCTATTTTCGATGCCGTACGGGAAATCGCATTCAGCAGAGTCGACACCGGGTTTACCAGGGGTAAATATGTTGTTGAGAACTAAAAAAACCCTACTGTCTCGGTATATACGAAAATCAACCCCTTTTTTAAGACAGTTAAAATAGATAACCTGTTCCCCTTGTTTGTTCACCATGACCTCTCTCCTAGACGCGTTTCGCCTGCCTTACAGACTCGTCAATGGGCTGTAACGAGTGTTTAGTGAACAACAGAAAACCAAGCATCTACTTATTAGACAAATATCATTGCCTTGTGGTAAGATATAAATATCCTATTTCGATGCCGTACTGGTGCATTCAGCAGAGTCGACACCGGGTTTTACCGGGTGGGTAAATATTTTTTAAGAACGGAAAAAACCCAGTCTGGATATAAAAACCCCTCTGTTTTAAGACAGTTAAAATAAAAACCCCCCCCCCATGACATCTCTCTTAGATTTGCCTGCCACGGGATTAAACAACGGTGTTTAGTGAACAACAGAAAAGCCCAAAGCATCTACTTATTAGACAAATATCATTGTTTGGGTAAAATTTACCTTTTCGATGCCGTACTGAAATCGCATTCAGCAAGTCGACACCACAAGGCAATGATATTTGTCTAATAAGAGATGTGTTTCTCTGTTGTTCACTAAACCTCGTTACAGCAGTCGGCAGGCAACGCGAAGAAGTGTCATGTGACGAAGGGAAAGGCAGGTATCTACACCTGTCTTAAAACGGGTTACGATTTCGTAAAACCCGGAGGTAGAATTTTTCCCGGGTTTCTTCCGGTGAATGCGTTTCAGTATCAGCAGGATAACCCGGATGGTATGTCAATAAGAGATGTTTGGGTTTCTCTCTGTTGTTCACTAAACCTCGTTACGTATTGACGAGTCCTGTAAGGCCCCGAAACGGTCTGGAAAAGGGAAAA
>JAHBCN010002356.1:57500-62500 GCA_019359885.1 Listronotus oregonensis
GTAACGTTAGATCAAGAAGTTAATTTTGTTGTGTTTTCTACTTCCATTGTAAACTGCAATTTATTGTGGTAACTGTTAAACGTTTTGAGGAGGTTATCTAACTTGTCTTGTGGAGCGGATGTTATGCAGTCGTCAACATACCGGAAGAAAAATGGTAGGTAAAAGTCTAGTTTTGTATTTATGATTGTTTCCTCAGATCTTCAAGGACTAGCTGTGCTACTACACTTGAGATAGAGGACCCCATAGCACATCCGTCGATTTGTTTGTAATACTTGCCGTTATATAAGAAATAGGTCGAATTTAATGTTTTTTTTCGACAGCTTCTAAAGAGTTCTAGGAATATCTGTGTGTAATTTTATTTGATCCCACTTTTTTTTAATAATGTCTTTATTATCAGGGATACTTCGAGTAAAAACTCTAAAGATCCACAACGCAATTCCACCTAGAATATACGGTTTACCCAAACTACAAAAACGGAATACCACTTAGACCAATCGTATCATGTACAATCACCTTTGAAAAACTTCAAATATCTTAAAATATTCTTAATAATGTAATAAACCAAAATCAATATTATATAAAAGACTCATGGCATTTTAAAGAAAAAATAAATCAATTAGTCTACCAGAAAATCATTTACTTATATCCTTAGATGTGGTTTCACTTTACACAAATATCCCATAAACCTGACCAAAGACATTATTAAAAAAGTGGGATCAAATAAAATTACACACAGATATTCCCTAGAAGACTTCTTAGAAGCTGTCGAAAAAACATTAAATTCGACCTATTTCTTATATAACGGCAAGATATTACAAACAAATCGACGGATGTGCTATGGGGTCCTCTATCTCAAGTGTAGTAGCACAGCTGATCCTTGAAGATCTTAGAAACAATCATAAATACAAAACTAGACTTTCACCTACCATTTTTCTTCCGGTATGTTGACGACTGCATAACATCCGCTCCACAAGACAGTTAGACAACCTCCTCAAAACGTTTAACAGTTACCACAATAAATTGCAGTTTACAATGGAAGTAGAAAAACACAACAAAATTAACTTCCTTGATCTAACGTTACACAATAAAAACAAAAAAATAGAAACGGAATGGTACACAAAAGAAACCTGGTCAGCAAGATATTTAAATTTTAATTCCCAACACCCCTTATCTCAAAAAAAATCAGTTATCATAGGTCTGGCCGATAGGGCAATAAAATTAAGTGATCCTAATTTTAGAAGAAAGGCAATCGAAAAAGCCAAAAATGCCTTAAGATCAAATAATTATCCAGAACATCTTATACACTCTATTTTTAAAAAAGGATTCATCAATTTTATAATAGTACACCAAAACCTCAAAAAAATAGTGCCAAAACAACACATCTCTCTTTACCATACGTACCAAAATTATCTGAAAACCTGCAAAAAATTTTCAAAAAAGAAAATATAACAGTGGCTCATAAGGGGCACAATCTTCTTAAACAAAATTTCAGTTATCTAAAAAGACAAAATTGACAAAAATAAAAAAGTAATATAATTTATGAGATCCCTTGTAAAAACTGCTAAAATGTGTACATTGGGCAAACTAGCCAGTATCTGAAAAACAGACTTAATGCCCACAAATACGACAAAAAAACAAAACAGCTCTCACAAATCACACACAAGAACAAAACCATTCATTTGACTTCAATAACACAAAAATTCTGAAAACTGAAAGTAATCCAAAAAAAAAAGAGAATTTCAGGAAATGATATGTATACAAAAACGAAAAAATACAGTAAACGCAAAAACTGATACAAAAAATTTAAGCAAATTATACTACAATCTACTCAGTTGATTTCTAGCATATTACGTAACTATTAAATTTAAATAATAATAAGAATAACATATTTAAGAAAAAATTTAATCAACAAATATACTTAAATCTCTAAATGCTGCCACCTGTTACCAATACCATCAAATTGATACTCTACCATGAGAAAAACTTTAAAAAATCTCCGTAATTTTAATGCAGTGGATTAACATATATTTTGTTAATATACCATAGATGTCACTATCGTGAATTGTTACAAGAAATAAATTCACTTAATTTTAAATTAAAAAAAAACAAAAATAATACTCATAACGGCTGATGCCTTTTATTAAGAAATTTTAAATTTGTGTCGCTATGTTTGTAATATGTGTATACAATAATCGTTTGAGTGATCGTTTGAAAATGTGTGTTTATGTTGAATTTCAACAATGACTACTTATGGAAATCTCTACTAATAAGGTAACTATATTAATTTTTGTAATTAGTCACAGCTCTATTGTGTTTTTCTCTTTGTATTGCAGCATTCTGATGAAGGCCTCATACTAGAGAGCCGAAACGTTAATTTTAAAAATTATATTTTATTTAAAAATTTTGTTTTATCTGCCTTTAAACCCAAGAATACTAAATAATAAAACAATATACCTAAACAAGGCAAAGAGAAACCACTTCTAAACTATATATATATATATATATATATATATATATATATATATATATATATATATATATATATATATATTATAATATATATATATATATATATATATATATATATATATATATATATATATATATATATATATATATATATATATATATATATATATATATATATATATATATATATATATATTAATATAATATATATATATATATATATATATATGTATATATATATATATATATATGTATATATATATATATATATATATATATATATATATGTATATATATATATATATATATATATATATATATATTTTATATATATATATATATATATATATATATATATATATATATATATATATATATATATATATATATTTTATTTATATATACATATATATATATATATATATATATATATATATATATATATATATAAATGCAGTGGTTAAATTAGCTAAACTTTATTATCCATAATCCCCAGTATACCGGTCGCAGCTAAAAAGCCCTAAATACTATTCAGCTAATCTGAATAGCCTAAACATAATATATACACTTAACGACTAACTTCTGAAATTTCATAAAATAATGCGTAATTTTAACGTACTTATGCCTTAAAAGCCAAGACTTAATTAACATCAAACAATGTGAGCGCTGGCGACAAAATGGCTAAAGCGGTATAAAGGGTCTCTAACAGTTTGTAATTGTGCGACGCAATCTCTCCTTTAAGGTCCCGTTGTACAAAAGTTTTAGAACTTTTTATTAAATTTTCTTGTGTTTTAAACATAAGTTGGATAAAAGAATGTTAGTCCCGTGCTAAAAAGTTTAATAAAAATATTCTTGGTAAACTAACTATAAAACGAATTTATAAATAAATATAATTTCAGTTAAAAATGTATGTTTTTAGCAAATATTATTTACGAAACAATAGTACAAAGGATGTAGCTGGATAAGTATGGTGAAATGGCCCAAATGGCTATTATAAAAACTAGTATGAGTATGAGCACACTCTAAAAACATTATATATACTATTTTTGGCATGGATTCTTAAACGGTTTTTGAGATAACGCGCAAAACTTATAATTTGTCAAATTGATTTTTCTCGAAAACTATATTAGGTAAAAATATGGGGCCAACGCCAGTCTGTTAAGAAATTTTCAAAAAATATTATAGATTTTTTAATATTTTTAAAAGTTTTTAAATGGTCCAAAAAATATAAAATTATTTTAGTTATTGTTTTAATCCGTGTTCCAATATACTTACACCAACTAATAAAATTGTGCGTATTCCTTGGGGCATGTACTTTCACTATAACAAAGCGGATTAAAATCGAAAAGGTGCGTTTAGAGTAACAAAAATACGAAAACTTGCTGACCCAGTTGCCTAACTCTCAATGTAATCTCTATTTTAATCTCAAAGTATGGAGTGAATGAAAAGTTCGGAGGCAATAGAGTTAAGTTACATTCAATACAGATCTCGTGTCTTGTTTGCTATTGTCAATAATGTGAGTGCTGTCTAGCGCCCCTGTGACCGTGGGGAGATTAAAGCGGGTTTGCCACAAAAGTTTTGCCTCATTCACTTCTTGTACTAGCTCATTTGGATCAGCCCAGTAAACGTGTTGTTTCATTGTTAGGGCCTCTGTTTCTACATGTTGTTCCTTTTTTTTAAAATTTCTTGTACCTACTTTTTTTTTTGGGTTTTTAGTTAATTTGGGGTGTAAAGTTTTATATATATATATATATATATATATATATATATATATATATATATATATATATATATATATATATATATATATATATATATAATATATAAAACCCCGAATATTAATCTCCGGAACCTTAGAAAACCAAAAAAATTATAACAAATTTCCCTAAACTTTTTTTTTTTGTCCCCCCCCAGGAATAAGGTAAATAACCACGCCCATGGGAAAACGTTTTTTTTTTAAAAAATTTTAAAATACTAGTCGTAATTTAATATTTTTTTTAAAATGATGGTTACTAGATAAATCTTCTTAAAATGAACCCATTAAATCATATTTGGCTTATTTAGTTTGCCAGGGGGGACTAGTCGACACAATAATAGCAATTTTTACCTGTATGATAAAAGGTTAACGATTTTGAAGCTTTAACCCCCCAAAAAAAAATGTACCGTTTTGACACGATAAAATCAACTGTTTTCGAGAAATAAAATATCATGGTTGGTAAATTTTTTTACATTTTGGGTGTTTTTTTAATTTTGCGTCAATATTTAGGGAAGCTTTTTGAGTCCATTTTAAAGAAGAAAACTTCAAAAAACAGCCTAAAAGTCTTAACTTGAGATACAGGGTGGTAAATTTTTAAAAATAAATCATTTTATTTAATATCTGTAATACCACTTTAGATATTTTACTGAAATTTGGCATACATGTACTATGTATTAAGCATTTTTAGTGTAACACATTTTTTTTATTTGCCCAAATAGGCCGTCCCAAAATTTTGTGAACGCCACTGGTGAAAATAAAAAAAAGTGGACACTAA
>JAHBCN010002356.1:65000-92944 GCA_019359885.1 Listronotus oregonensis
ATATATGTATATATATCTCGCCTTTCTCTTTTGAAAAATGGGATCCTCTTGGTCCGGGTCCCGGGGTATGCAGGGGGCCCCCAAAAAAACACAAAATTTAAATTCCATTAAGGGCGCCACCAATCAAGATAGAAACTAAAACAAAAAATTAAACTAAATTTTAGGTCTGAAAACTTAGGAAATTCTGGCTTTGAACTTTTTAATGACGTTTTGTCATTTCAGTTTTAGGTCTAAAATTTCTTAAAATTAGTTTACTTTTTGTTTTAGTTTCTATCAACGGTGGCCGATTTGCCGAGTTATATTTGTAATTTGGGTTTTGGTTTTCTTTTTTTTGTTGGGGGGATCTGCAAGTTCATAGGGGTCAATAGGGCTGGACCGGGTCAGCCCGCATACCCCGGGACCCGGACCAAGAGGGTCCCATTTTCCAAAAAGTAGAAAGGCGAGTAACCCAAATAAAACAGACTAAAACATGGATCCGACACAAAACTATAGAACATATTTTAATTTTTTTGTCGGTTAATTTTTTTTTAAAACATTTTTATTCTATTAAAAAACACAAGTGAACATTTGTAATAGTATACGGAAAAAAAATTTTGTTTCTTTATTGTTTTTTCTAATTGAAAATCAATATTAACATTTTTAAGCGGGTACCTGGAAAGTGGAAAGCATTATTCGCCTAATCACATGCCTAATATAGTCAGCATTCTTACCTCTACAATTTTGTGTACCCATGCACAATTTTAACCTATTCTGTGTTAAAAGCTGAGGACTTAATTAAGATCAAACAATGTCAGGGATGTCGACAATATTACTGAACCCTATGCAATAAAGGTCTCTAATAGTTTGTAATTGTGAGACAGACTATTGTGGCTCTAAAGTTTTCATTATAATAGAAATTTGGGTTTTTTTTTTAATTTTCTTTTTTTTGGGTTTATAAGAGAAAAATGGAGTACTGTGCAAGATTAGATATTTTTTTTGTTGCCAAAGTGCAGCATACACTAAATTTTATTAGTTTATTTAATATTTATATTATATTTTTTTATTAATTTATTTCTAGAGACTTTTGGAGATAATTTTTTTTGCGTAAAAATTAGTTGGTTTAAAAATGGATAAATTTACTAGGCAAATATGTTAAAAAAAACAAAAAAAGCATCTTTATAAAACAAAATATACATCTCTAGTGGATTATGTAAAAATAAAAATAAAATATAAATATATATATATATATATATATATATATATATATATATATATATATATATATATATATATATATATATATATATATATATATATATATATATAAATATATATATATATATATATATATATATATATATATATATATATATATATATATATATATATATGTATGTATGTATGTGCACGGATAGACATCCCAATAGGACAAATGGACCAAAAATGTCTTTTCGACAAAGTCATTCATAATAAAAGTTCTGTATCTCGAAAAAAGTAGTTTACCAGGAAAATTTTGATTTTTATACAGTTCAAAATAATGGATAAATTTACTAAGGGACAAATGTTAAAAAAAAAAGATAACAAAGCATCTTTTATAAAACAAAAAAATACATCTCAAGGGGGATCATGTAAATATATAAAAATAAATATAAATATATATATATAAATATAAATATATATATATATATATATATATATATATATATATATATATATATATATTAAGGGTAAACTTCATCCCAATGGGCAATGGACCAAAAGTTTTTACAAAAGTCATTTTTGCGATCCGAAAAAAGTTCACGAGAGAATTTTTGTTTTTTTACAGTTTTCCCAAAAAAAAAAGCATGAAATACCATCAAAAAAAAAACTACCTTTATTTATCGTTTTAAAGTAAAATGGCAAATAAAAAAGGTTTTAAATCTATTCAGTGCTTACATAAAGAACTCTAGCTACATTTGTCCGTCTGTAATAGCAGTTCATCGACTTATCCGAAAAAAGGTTTGTAGCATTTCCGGAGATTCCCGTTTTATGTTCTCAAGAAAAACGGTCCTATTATCCCAAAATACGAAATGGGCAGGGTTCTGAGTTCCCGGGGTTTTCTCTGCTCCAGCATTAAGAAAAGTTATGATCACATTAGACGGCAATTGAAAAAAGCCGAACACGGGGGGGGCGTATTTGAATAAATAATAGTTCTTTTTTTTGTGCAATGTTTTTGTTTAATACGTTTTTATGTAAGATGAATAGATTAAAAAACTTTTAATTGCCATTGTACTTTAAAACGATAAATAAAGTAAGTTTATTCTTTATGGTATTTCATGTTTTCTTTTTTTTTGGGGGACCCAGTATAAAAAAAAAAAAATCTTCTCGTAGACTAAATTTTTCGAGATGCAGAACTTTTTTTTTAAGAATGACTTTGTCGAAAAAAAAGAAATTTTTGGTCCATTTGTTTTATTGGAAAATCATCCGTGGACTTACCCGTATATAATATATATATATATATATATATATATATATATATATATATATATATATATATATATATATATATATATATATATATATATATATATATATATATATATATATTTATATATATATATATATATATATATATATATTTATATATATATATATATATATTTTATATATATATATATATATATATATATATATATATATATATATATATATATATATATATATATATATTTATATATATATATATATATATATATAAGAGTTTTTCTTGGGTATAAGTTGACAATAAATTTGGAAAGCAATTTCAGCACAACGTTTCCCTTATATTTTGCTTTTTCAAGTTTTATTCAAAAAATTTTCAAAAATTACAATTAAAGTTTTAAAACACTACTAGACTCACATTTTTTTTTTTTTAACACACATTTAAAATCTCACACTTATATACGTCAATTTAAAAACAGTTTAAAAAAATTCTAAAAATAAAACCAAAAATACAGAGAAAAGTACATACCTTGGAGTTTTTTTTGATTATTTCTGATGCAGAACTTAGTTTCCTCTAAAGGAATGTTTATTATTTTTTTTTACAGAAAATTTTTTTTTTTTTTTTATATTCCTAATTTATTCTAATATGTTTTTTTGTATACAGGATGTTATTTATTTTTTTAATTCAAATTATACAGATCAGTCTAATATACATATATACATACATATACATACAAAATCCCATACACATACATTTTTTTCGTCCTATTTAGTTTGGGTTTATTAAAATTTCATGAGTCTCAAACCAAGCACATTAACTTTAAAGAAAAAAAAATATTGACTACAAAACTAACAAAAATTAAAAATAAAAGAAATGATTGGGATCAAAAAAGAAAAAAAAATGCCTAAATGACAAAAAAGTAAGCAGCCTTAGTCAAATTTACCATAATTTAATAAACCCAAACTAAATAGGAGGAAAAAAATGTATGTATATGGGTATTTTTATGGATATGTGTATGAAATGTAAAATGAATGTATATATGTATATTAGACTGATCTGTATATTTGGGTTAAAAATAAATAACATCCTGATACCGAAAACATTTAAAAATAAATTGGGAATACAAAAAAATTATCTGTAAAAAAATAATAATAACATCTTTAGAGAACAAAAGTTCTTCATCAGAAATAATAAAAAACCTCCAGATATACCAGTTTTGTTTTATTTTACGAATTTTTTCCTTTTTTAAATATGACTTATATAAATAAGATTTTAAATGTGTGTCTAAAAAAAAAAAAATTTGGGAGTCTAGTGGTGTTTTAAAACTTTTAATTGTAATTTTGAAATTTTTAAAATAAAACGAAAAAGCACAATATAATTCATTGCGAAGCCATTATTCAACAATAAAAAAAAAACTCTATAAAAATAATTTATAAAATGGTTGAAGAAGTAAGATATATAATATATATATATATATATATATATATATATATATATATATATATATATATATATATATATATATATATATATATATATATTATTTATATATATATATATATATATATATATATATATATATATATATATATATATATATATATATATATATATATATATATATATATATATATATATATATATATATATATATATATATATATATATATATATATATTTTTTATATATAATAGATGACATGCAGTTTAAAAATAAAACTGCATTTCAAATTAAACCTTAATACGAGTATATTGCTCCAAATTGGTAGTTCGTACATTTACGCTTTATTAATAAATCAAATTTAAACCCAGATTTGTTCGGTTTGGTTTGGGAAACAATAAAATTGAAAAAACAATTAAATGATTAATTTTCATAATATGGTTTAAAAACGGGAAAAATTTTTAAAATTTACTACTTTTAAATTAATAGTAGGTATGCTAAATTTAAAACAAACTTAAGGTATTATAAAGAAAATATCTACTATTTCTCTACCTTTGAGTCAGTTTCCTATCTATTCAGTTTAATACCCATAATTTTAAGATGACATTTAAATTTTAAAAAATTAAAGTATTAAAAAAACCCTTTGCTTAAGATATCATACATATATACAAAACATATCTTAGCAATCCCTTAGAGTTTTAGATAGATTCCCCCAAAAATTTTATGTTACCGGCAATACTAAATTATAAAAGCAAGTTTGTAAATATGCCAAAAAAACATTCAAACTGTTAACATTTTATGCATGTAATATTAACAAAATTTAAAAGCCGTAAAATAGATTCTTACACCAAATAGTCAAAAAATTTTTAATGAACATTTGCATTTATTGCAAAAGCAACGTCAAATAGCAATTAACTGTTTTGAAAATAGCATCCAGGATAGATCATTTTTTAAAATTTCCCAAAAATAAAAAAAATATAAAGCAATGCAGGATAAAGCGGCACTAGCATAAAAAAATAAACTAGCCTCCGATTTTTTTACATTTTAAAGGGAAAAAAAACTAGAAAAATTCAGCGTCATCGAAAATTGTTCAGCCATTGTTTAGAGGTCTCAAGAAGATTTTGATTCCGAAACTTACCCTATTAAAATGTAATCTTCCCAAACTCTTAATCTTAATTTTCCAGCTCTCAAACAGATACCAGCCTGACGCACGCAGTGTATATTAAACGAAATGTTTCAGCATATTTTCTTCCCCCCATAATAACTTTGTTATCGTTGCATATAAAGGTTTGGAGATATGTAATTTCCCCATTAAGTATTTTTATTACATTTAAAACTTTAAAAAATTATGTCAATGCTTGAGATATTTAATTTTGAAAATCGCCCATATTACTACTGACTGGTGACTAACACACTCATTTTTTTTTCTTATCAAAATTATGGCGTCATTTTAGGGGAGTAGAAACTTAAAATTTGGTATGTAAAAAAATGCTAAGTTTTGGCCATGGGTCCATCATGTCCATCAGGAAGAGAGTCCACACGCGGGTATATAGGAACACTGTTCCAAAGCCCTAACAATGGAAACAGTGTTAGAGAAACAAAGTTAAAAACGAGAAACCGATACATTTTTCGAAATATATTTTTAGAACAATTTTAAATTCATGCAAGCCCTTTTCAAATGAGCTAAAAGAATAAGAGATTGCATTAAAAATAAGCGAGTTTTAATAATAAGGGCCCTTGAATTTTTAAAAAACCAAAATGGAACCAGCCACTTTCAAAAATTAAAATCTATAAATTCCTTAAAAATTTACTTTATTTAAGTGTGGGAAAAGGTATTAAAAGTTTGACCGGTTAAAAATGCTTTTTTTGGGAATAAGTACGATTTTTTAAAATTTAATTTTTTAACTTTTTTATAAATGCATCTTATTTTCATAATAACTCTAAAACTACTGATTTTGAAAAAAATGCCCAAAAAACAAAAATGTAGGTTTTTTTTTCACGAACATTTTTTTTTTTTCTTTAATTTCTGTAGGAAAAAAAAACAGCCGAGATATTCGTTAAGTTTAAATTTTATTAAAAAGATTATATAACCCGATTTCTTTAACTCTTTTACTTTTTAAAAAGTGGAGATGCCAATGATCTTAGCCCTTAAAACCTTTAAAATGGTCTTTGAATGGACCCGATAATAAAAAAAATTAACGGAATAATCTTTAAAAAAAAAAACTAATCGCTTTTTTTTTGTTTTGACAGCTGGTGATAGATGAACATATTAAAAAGGGTTTACTTACAGACCCAGATATGGTTTGGTAATAAATATGTTTGTCCAGTTGATTGCAGATGAGTTTAAATTAAAGGATTTTTACAGATAATTAAAAATGCAAATCCACCTGCACAAGATAAATATTAAAATTTTCTAAAATTTTTAAAAAATTTTGTTAGAAAATTGAACTTTTAAAATTTGCTTATGGATCCAGCGGTGACAAATGTCAGAATTTTTTTCGTAAAACGAAAAAAAGGGTTGGGTTTTTTATTTTTGTTGATAAAAAAAAGTTTTAATTTTTCATTAATTAGGCTTTGATAATTTGTATTCTTTACAAACAAAATAAACGGGTCATTTATATATTGTAATTTAAATATATTAAAGCTGCTAAAAAAATATTTTTTTATTAACTTTATTATAAGAGTAGTTTCTAAGGGTTAAAATTTTACAATAAATTTTTTTTTTTAAAATTTCCGACAATAAGATTTTTAATCATAAATACATAATTAAAATAATTAAATCTTCTTAAACATAAATTTTTATTGACGTCAGGTGGTTTTAAAAAGGTTTTAGAAATCAAATTTTAGAATAAATAAATAAATATAAATAAATGTTTTTATTCAGTAAAAATGATTTTAATGCCCAAATAAAACGATTCAAGGGTAAAAATATATTTTTTATTGATCCCAAGGTAAGGGGTGCTTTTTAAGGGTTAAAAAAATTTCGAAATTTAATAAATTATATTTAAACGGGAAATTTTTTTTTAAAAAATATTATTGAGCGATTAAATATTCCAGAAATATCAGGAAAAAAAATTTTCATAATTTTTCGAATTAAGGGATGGTCTCTGAAAGTTAAAAATTGATGAAAATTAAAAATATTGCTTCAAATGTTACATAATCTATATTCTACTTAACTAAAAAAATTTCCCCCGATTGAATGTTTTAACTTGCATTTCTTTTAATTTTTTTTTGGGAAAAATTTTAGTTTCATTAAAAAGAAAAAGCTCAAGTTGAGCACATGTCACTTTTAAAGTTGAGGGTAAAATAAGCATAATTCCAAATTTTTACGAAAAGGTTTAAAGAATTGGAGGTTATAGATTATTATTACCTTCAGTGACTGGACTAGACATAATAATAATATTTTGGGAGATAAAATAAATTTTATTTGAAGGCAAAAAAACCTTTGTCTTTGTAAAAAACCCCTTTTAAAATCGGATCGACCGGCAGGTTTTCAAAAATTAGAGGGGCAACATGCTAAATGCATTACTCTTTGTGTTTAATAAGCTAGATGCCGCTTGTCGCCTTTATGGGAAGAGCTGGTGAACATTTTTTGGGAGGATCTTTAGGCACTATGAAACATTTTGTAATTTCCTTGAAGGGCCCCTCAATTTTTAAAAAACAAGTCCAGTGAAGGGGCCCCCTAACCCCCTTCAATTTTTCCCAAAGGGAAATTTCTTTATTAGAAATATGTTTTTGAGGCATTTTTTAAAAATTTTTCATCTTGAAGTTAGATATTTAAGGAATTGAAAAAATAAAAAACCAGATCAATTAGTCGGTCTAAATATTAACCAGACCCCTTTCAAAATGGTTTTTTAAAAAAAAAACCAAAAACTATTTTGAGGCACTTTGAGATTTTAGAATATAGGTACTTAAAGACAAAAAAACTTTAAATGCCAGATAAATTTGGTGGTTTTTGGGTTTGGGCAGATAATCGAGAAAGATCATATAAGTGCGTGTGAAGTGCACATGCGTAGCTTGGGGCGAGAAGAGCGTATATCGGCTGTACATTTCGCTCAAGGTTACTGCGACTTGATTGGCCCCTCGCGGGACCACTGATTACAGCGCCATGAGGGTTCTCAGTAAAGTCGGAAGTCACCGCAAAACCAAGCCAATAGAGATACACATGAAACATTTTTTACTATGAACAATAGTCAATTAAAAGCCGCACTGCGCTAGCTCAGCGGGTTCAAGTTCAATTTTTAATTAAAAAATCGTGAAAAAACGGTTTTTTAAATAGCTCGAAAACTATTGATTTTAGGAAAAAAGGTATATAATCAAAATTAATGGTCCAATAAAACTACGTCAGTCAGTTTTATTATATGAATTTTTGTAGCCCTTCTAGTTTTGAGATATTAACGATTTAAATTTAAAATGAAAACGCAAATATCTTAACAACTAAAGAGTTACAAAAAATGTAATAAACAAAACTATCTTTAAATTTTTTTCAAAGATCATTTTGAACAGGGACCTGTTTTTTTAAATTATTGAAATTAATATTTAAATCGATAATAAAAATATTTAAACGATGAGCTATACACATAGTAGCATAGGAGATCGAGAAATGGTTAAGCATCCTGTCAGGTATATAATACCCAGATAAAGGAGGCACTTATGATTATTATTGTTTTCAATTTAATAAAGTTAAAATTTTTTTTTTTTAGTTAAAGTTTCAAGTAGATCGAAATGGGCACAGTTATTGGCCCAAAAAAAAATTAAATAATCCGTGCCACCGGGGGTTACCCCTCATTGCCTGATGTTAAAATTTTTTGTTTTATTCGATGAATAGAACTTTTTTAAATTTAAATTTTTTAGATGAATCGGAGCTGGTATACTTACTTGAAAAAAAAAAAAATATTTTTATTAGAAAAAATTTTTAAAAATTCAAAATTACTTTTTGCTTATACCCCCTTTATTATTTATTTTATTTAATATGTGTTTATAATCTTTTTTTAAAGAGCTTGTTTAAAGGCATTTTTTTTTTTCATTACTTTTTTTTGCAACTTTTCAAATTTTTTAAGATATTTGGTTTTTTTTTAAAAAAACTTAAATCGTTATTATTTTTAAAAACAAAAGGGGCTAAAAAAATTTCTCTTTAAAAAACGGGATTTAGTTTTATTAGACCTTTAAATTTTTATTTTTATCCCTTTTTTTTTATAAAATTACTAGTTTTCTAGTTATTTTAAAAAAAAACGGGTTTTTTTTACTTTTTTAAGGAAAAAAAAATGTAATCTAAACCCGCTATAGAACGGGAGATGAGGCTTTTTGGCTGGGAATTTTTGCCCGATTTCCCCTTTGAAATTTTCACAGGGGGTGGGGAATACCCCCAAGAATCAAAGTTTATGTCTGCCGAGGTGTTTTTACCCGGGGGTTTGCCACCCCATCTTGTGGGTGGAATTTTTTTATTACATTTAAAACTACATAAATCGATAAAGAAAGTAATTTTAAGAAAAAAATGTTCTATACTTTTTTTCTAAAACTAATTTTTTTCGAGTTATTCGCAATTGAATGTTTTTTTGACAAAAAAATCGACTTTTTTAATGGGGTTTTCAAAAATATGCATTTTATAAAAAAAACTGGGAAGAGAAAAAATTGTAAAAAAAAACTAGAAAAAAAATTTTATTTTATAATTTCTTACAACCAATACATACCGAGCTAGGGTTTTGTTATTTTTGTTCGTTAATGTTAAATTTGAAAGATTAAAAAGTCAAATAGGGGGAAAAAGTTTGCTTTTAAAAAAAAAACATTAAGGTTTTTTTTAAAGTAGATAATAAGACCTTTTTTAAAAAAAAAAAGATTTTTTTGGAAAAAAATTAAAAGGAGAGATAAAAAAAAAGGTCGGCCCCTACTTTTTCTAAAAAAAGATCATTAAAAAAAACCCCCCAAATTTCCCCCGTCTTAATTAGAATAGATCTGTCCCCTTTTTGGGGACGTTTTTTATATATGTATTATTAATACATTCTAAATTTTAAACCCAAAATTTAAAAATCAAATTTTAAAAAAATTTGGGGTTTAAAAGTAAAAAAAACAATTTTCGCAATTTCGTAAAAATAGCCATTTTCTTTAAAATAACTCCAACAATACGGGAAAATACAAAAAAAATGCTGGTGTACTGAATTATGTTTTTTTTTTGATAATAAAGATTTTAAAGGTATTTTTTTCTGTAAATAAATATTTGGCCAGATATGGCCATTTAAAATCTATTTACGAGCGAAAACCCACGTTATTCTGGCCCTTAAAACTCACCCCTTTTAAAATTAAGGGTTTAAAAAAGGATTTCATTTACAGAACCTTGAAATTCTTACAAAACCCTAAAAAATTTTTTTTGAAAAAATTTTCTATCTTTAAAAACTAAAGGAGCTATGTTTAAAAAACCAATAAACTTTTTATATCTATTATATTGGTTTATAAGAATTGCAATGATGTTAAAGGGTGGTTTTTAAGGATTGAAAATTTGCAAAAGTATGAAATTGGTTATATTTCAGGCAGTAATATTTTTAATTATTAAATTTTGTCAAGCTTTTAAATTTTTTTGGGGATAAATTTTTTTTTTTTAAGTTAAGTTTAAAATAAGGGTTGTTTTTAAAGGGTCGAAAAGTTGGGAAATGAAATAAGTACATATATTAAGAACAGCAATCTAAAATTAAATCATTTGGTAAAAACATTTTTGGGGAAAATTTTTTTTTTTTAATTTTAAATTTTTCTAAAAAGGGGGTTTAAAATTTTTAAAGGGTTTTAAAATTTTTAAAAAATTGTATTTTAAAGCATAAAAAAAATTTCATTAATCAGTTTTAATTTCCAAACCAAATTTTACCTATTTTAAAGGGTTTTTAAAATTTTTATTCCATAAGTTTTGACAATTAGGGGTAGTTTTCACCCTTAAAAACAAACAGCGCACATCACCTTGAAATAGAATTTAAAGAGGGTTAGAATCCCCCCAAATTTTTAAATTTTTAAAAAATCGTTGAAGGACACAAAATTGCGGGGTTTTGAAATTTTTTTAGCTTCTTTTCCGGGACTATAATTATTTATCATCAAATCTTTTTAATTTGTCAAAAAAAAAATTTTTTTGTGAATTTCATAAGGGGTGGTTATTTAAGGTTGAGTTATGGTCGTTAAATATTTATTATACCGTAAACTGTTAAAAAATTTTTTACCACAATAAAAGGTTATTAAATAATTTTAAAATAAAAAAAACATTTTTTTTGAAATTCGTTATTAAAGGTAAATTTTTAAGGGTTGAAACGTTAAAATATAATAATTTTTACAACAAAAAAATAGATTCATTCTACATTTTTAAAGCTATGATTATAATTTACATAATGTCTATTTCTAGGGTTTTTTAAATTTTTTAGCAAAAGGGGGTGGTTTTTCCCCCCTAAAATAAGAAGACACCCTAAGCATATATAAACTTTGTTTTTAGGGGGGAAAAGAATTAATTTCCCAAAATTTTTCAAAAAAATTGAAACTCTAAAAAAAAACCGGGGGTCAAACAGCTTTTCCCCATTCACTGTACTACTGAGCTAAGGCAGCGGTGCGGCTTTTGGGTTGACTATTTTCATAGTAATATAAAAAAAAAAAAAGTTTCATGGTTTTCTCTTATTGGCCCTTTGGTTTTTTTCGGTGGGCCCCCCGGGCTAGTAGAAATTTCCAGTGGATGTAAAATCTCAGTGGTGTAATATAACGTTCTATAAGCCAAGTGTTATTGATTGCTTTTTTTTTTTTTATTATTTACAATGGGTGATGTAAAATTAGTTCATGTTATTTGTTTGAAAGACAGCAAAAATTTTAATTATAATTTTTATATAATACTATTTTTTTATTTAAAAAACTAAAGTAGCTACAGCCCCGGGTTTTCACCATTGAGGATATTTTTAAAAATACCGTTTGGGAAGTATTTGTCAGATAACAGTTTTTTTTTTTTAAAAATAAAAAAAAGATATAGAATAATTTCATTGTTTGTCCCACCAAAATAAGATCTACTGTACGCCTAGGTAGCTAACAAAGACAATAAACAAATAAAAAGGCATCAATGAAATTTTCAATTAATTATTCTTTCTTCTCATACCAAAATATGTCTTAAATTCCCAGTTTGTTTTTTTTATATTATAAAAAAATGGGTGTTATTTACAGATTTTTTTTTTTGTATACCCCCTTTTTGATCCCCAACAAAAAATTTCAAGAGGATCTAGAAAATCGTTTAAAAAAATTTTCAAACACAAGTGTGTAGGAAAACCCAAAAAAAACACGCATTGTAAGGAACAAGGATTTTCCCTTTGTATGTTTATTTTCCCTTACTGTTAATTAAATTTATATGAACAGCTTTAAAATTTTTTTATAAAAGCTTTTCTGCAAAAAAGGAATCTTAAATTTTGCGATCAAACAAAATGAAAAATGGGAAGTTCGATAAAAACACTTTAATTCTATAAGAAACGGTAATTTTTTGTTATAAGTGATAAAACCTAAAATTCCTTGCTTGTTTAGGAATGTAAATATATAGATTTTAAAAAGGTTTTACCAGATATCAGAAAAAATGTTTTTACAAATGTTCCCAAGTTTAACTTTTTTTTTTCTTGTTTAAACCCCGTTAAATTAAGCAACTTTTTAAATACAATTTTTTTAAAAAAACCCCAAAAAAAACAAAGCTACTTAAATGTATTTAAAAAATGTGTCTAGTGCGGGCCTGGGCAAAAAAATGGTATATTTTTTTACGCTTTGTTTTTTTTCTTGTTAATCACGCAGTATGAGTCAGTCGTATTTTTCCGGGCGAGGCGAGGATTAATTTTTTTTTAAATCATTGTTAAATTTTGCAAAATGGCACAATCCAAAAACAATAAATACGTGGATATGTTCCTTATGTATGGAGAGTGTGTTAATCTTTCAAACGTTGCTTGAGAATAGCCGGGCCAACGGTTTCCCCTTTCGGGCTCATTCTTTTGGGCCCAAGTACTGGAGTGATCGGTTAAAAATCAAAAAAAAATGTGGAAAAAAATTGCGGGGAAAAAACCCTTTTTAAAGTTCCCAAACACTACACCCCAAATACTTTTGGGCGGGGACAACTTACTTAAGACAGGGCCGTATTCAAACCCCCTTAAAAGGAAATTTTAAATTCCTTTTTTTTTTTGTATTTTTAAAAATTGTTTATTATAGTGAGTTCTATATACAGTTAAAAAACGTCAAACTTGAAATCACCCTGTATACATAAAAAGGGGGATATTATCTATAAAAGTATATAAAAAAAGCAATATTTAAAACTTTTTTTAAATGACAACCACTTTATATAAATAACCCCATTTGAAATCTTAAAAATCGAAATTTGCTATTGAACAAAAAAAAAATTAGAGGGAAAATTTCATCTGCCTAGAAAAACGATAATTTTACAGATTTGTCAATCATTACCTCAGTAATCGGGCAACATTGTGTCATAATTATTCAGGAATTTGCCCATCAAATACCATTTATGATCCCCTTTTTAACAGTTTTAACAACTTTTAAAATAGAAATTTTTTTTTTTCGGTTCTTATTTCGACATTTCGGCTGTTCTAAATCATCATCAACTTCTTTTTTTTTGTAGGTGCCATATTGGGTTTTTTCATTTTTAAACCAAAAACCCTAAAAACTCATTTTTATTGATGTATAACAAGTTTATTCTTTTTTAAAAAAAAACTATCAAATTTTTTTTAAAAATATTTTATTCTAGTATTCTAATATTTAATAAAAAAAATTCAATGTGCACAAAAGTACAAAAAAAAGTATAAGGTTTGACTAGAAACATACACAAATTTCACAAAAAACATAAAACAATTCAATTATTTAACAAAATACTGTTCCAATACCGGGAGGCACCACATTTTTTTTTAAAAGGTACTTGTCATTTGTCGCAGTGAATTTAATTTTAAAATTAAAAAAACATCTCGAGCTCTCTCTGATTCCTGCCAGCGTATTTAGGAGGTTCAAATTTCCTTATTTTGTTTTTAAAGGGGTCTCCCAGAAAAAAATCCAAAGATGTAATATCTGGCGACTTAGTTTACCATGATATAGGACGACCATTTTGAATTAAAGGGGTGTCCCAAAGTTATTTTTAATAGATCTTTGACAGCTCAAAAAATTTGGGGCGTTATAAAATAAAATTATGGATTATGAACCCCCCAAAAGATGGCAGGAATCTGAGGAGAGGTTTTGAGACTAAAATTAACAAAAATTCACCCCAAATGACTACCCTTAAATCTGCTGGTGTTTTTTTTTTTAAAAAACCACATTTTTATGAATAATACAGAAGAGTTGAATAGATTACAACAGCGCTACCAGGCAACATTTAGCCGCCCCTACCTCAAGTTTTTAAAAGTTCCCCGCAATTTTTTTAAAAATTTTGAAAAAAATTGGTTTATAAACAAATTTACTATCTCCACGAATTTTCAATGAAAAAATTTTAAATTTAAAAAAAGGTTTAAAAAAATTTCTCAAAGGCGCTTGTTTAATATATCGAAATTGTTTTTTTGGTTTATCGGTTAAGAAAACAGGCTGCTGAAAGTTGACAGGCATTTAAAGCGAATTTACAAACAATAATAAATATCAACTTCATGCACATGGTTTATATGGAATAATTGTTTTATTTTTTATATTTTTAGATATAGAATGATTCAGAGAAAAAATATTCCTTACATTGTTTAAACAAAAAAATTGGGTTTTAAAAAATTACTGCCCCGAGCAATTGTTTCAATAACTTTAAAAAGTTCCGAGTGTTCCCAAATAATTATATTTAAATTTTTTAACAAAGTTTTAAAAACCTAAGATCTCAAGTTTATTCGTACCAAATTTCAATGAAATTTGGTACAATGCTTTGTCATAGTATGACGTTTAATCTGGACCGAATATGGAGATCCTTCGAGAAATCTAAAAGTCCCAAAAATCCATGCAAAAAACTATTCTTTTGCCTTGTTTTTTGTTTACTACTATTTTTCAACAAGCGTAATAAATTTTGTATTTTCTAGCTAATTTTTTCTTGTAAAAAATTTAGTTAAGAAACTCTTATCTTTTTACAATTTTTTTCTACGATCAACACTTACGAAGTCATGGGCGATTTAAGTAATAAAAATTGTTTTTTCGATTTTTTTTACATTTTGTCTATTTAACAAATGTTTCGTGCATTTTTAAGAGAAATTATATCTTGATTCTTGTTATTCAGAGTTTAAAAAGTATGATGCTCACGATTTTAATGGGCGATAGTGGAACTCAAAACAAGTCAAAAAGTTTATATCACATATGTGTCAAAATTTGACAGATTTTTGTCTAAACGATATTAAAGTTACAAACTTTGGAAGCAATTATTTCTGTAAACCTTAACAATTGGAAACTTTAGTCCTAATAGCTTATCAGTAGATTAATTTATTAATAAAATAAACCAAAGTTTTAAATGTTTTAATCTACAAATAAAAAATAATAATAGCTTTCCTCCCCCAGTTAAAAATTAAAAAAACTATTGGCAACAGCGTTAACCAGAAGAAGCCTTGTGCATAGAGTAAAGTCAGTTGTACATTGTGCTCACCGGCCGCGATATTTTTGTCCGTTGTCCGGAAAAATATGCCGATATGTTTTAAATTTACGACAACCGTAGTACAGGTGTACCAAAGAGTTTGGAAAACGGGATGTGTGTAACAAAGAAATTTAAATAAAAAAGTATTGTTTTCAAACATAATAATGTGTGTTCTTAAAACAAATATTCAGCCCAATTTTTTGGTAAGTACAATTCTTTTTTAATTACAAATATAAACCAAACGTTAATTTATTGTTTTTACTTAAATTTAATTCCAAATTTAAAATCAAAATAAACTGCAAAAGTTACTTTTATTATTTGTATGTAAATAAACATATCTTTAAAAAACGTGTAAATAAAGAGTTTTCCAATAAGAACGATATAATTTTAAAATTAAATAAAATAGAAATGATTTCAGATATAACCACACTTTTTTATAATCTTGAAGTACAATCGATAACATTTATGTTTTGAATAACACGTAGTTTAAATGTTCACCTCGGCTTCATGTACACGAGTGAATTTGACAAATCCAATTTTCGAAGACTTTGTGCAATAAATCGGTCGTAATCTCACGCATCAAGGGTTTGTGGCATGTTTGCATAAACCTTAGAATGGCAAGCACAAAATAAACCTTAGATTTTAAATAACCCCACAAAAAGTAATCCAAAGGAGTCAAATCACAGCTTCTTGGTGGCCAGGTAACAGTTGCATTTCTTGAAATTATCCTTTCACTAAACTTTTCTTGCAGTATGGCGACAGTTTCATGAGCAGTGTAACATGTAGTGCCGTCTTGCTGGAACCACATATCTTCTAAATTAAGCGCATCCAAATTTGGCCATAAAAAATTTGTCAACATCTGTCGATATCGTTCACCATTTACTGTAACGGAACTCCAACATCATTTTGAAAAAAAATGATCCAACGATACCACTATGCCATAATCCACACCATACAGTTACCTTTAGGGGATGCAAAGGCTTCTCGTGAATCTGCTATGGATTGTTTTCACACCAAAAACGGCAATTTTGCTTATTTACATATCCACTTAACCAGAAATGAGCTTCATCTGAAAAGATAATTTTTTTTGGAAAAATTGTGATCCTGTTCAAGTCGTTCGAAACTCCAAGCAGCAAATTCGCGGCGCCGACGATGGTCTAGTGGCTTAAGTTCTTGGGTCAAAACAATCTTATACGGGTGTACATTTAAATATTTTTGCAAAATTCGCCAAGTTCTAACTCCTGGGCACTACGAGAAATTGATAAATTTGGATCTTCTGCAACACTATCTCTTACAGAAACAACATTCTCAACAGTTCTGGCATTTCGGCGTCTTACTGGAGTTTTTACATCGTGAAGAGTAAAATTACTTTCAAATTTCTGAACGATGCGACGAATGGCAAGCACAGAAGGGCGACTATTTAGACCAAAGTTTCCGCGAAGTGTGTTCACAAAAGAACAACCATTTTCCTTAAATTTTTGGACAATAACCAGACGTTCTTGAAGCGAATATTTAGCCAAAATAAATCGTTAGAGCTTACTGAATATAAATGACAACTAGTAACAGGTATTACTTTATTACCATGGTTACTACATCATTACAAAATTATATTATTTTTATTGGAAAACCCTTTATATAAAACCTCGCAAAAAGCGTTTGAAGTTCGACTCGCTGCGATGAAGCAGGCGCAGTGTTGCCAAATTGTTTAAACTTTGAAAAGCTATATTTTGAAAACAATTCACTTTTAACTTATGTGTTTTTGGCTTTTTTGACTTGTTTTAAACTCCACTATCGCCTATTGAAATCGTAAGCATTGTACTTTTTACACTCTGTAGACATATTTCTAAAGAATTTCCTGCAAAACCATGCCTGCCACCTTGTACATTTAACAACTCTTGTTTCTGTGCACATAAAGCTTTGTCTACAGGTGGTACTACCATACACGGTGTTCCAGAAGTAAAGGGACACAAAGCAACAGCAGATTCCTTAGGTCGAAATAATGCAATTAACGTAAACTTGCCTTATCCCAAAGTTGATAATAACTAAGATACAGGTCGACTTTTAATTTTGTTTTCGTTTTTCCGTAATAATTTTTTAACTAAAAGACATAGCGGTACAAAATTTGGGATTTGAGATTCTTTGAGGCGAGAAATCTTAATTCGTCCATACTTTTGATGTTGCTAGTAGAGGGCGCCAGCTACAGCCTAAACTTGTTTAAGATGGCATAACTTTTTTTAAACTTAGTATTTGACCTGTTTAATAAAAAAGAAGTTACTATAATTCCCGCTGCGTCAAAAATGTATACTTTATTTAGGTCTCTAAGAGCAACTGTTTTCGAGATAATCGCACTTTAAAGGACCCCGCAATTTTCCTATGAAAAATGGGTTTTGGCCAATTGTTTTGAAACTTTGCAAAGTAATAGTTTTGAACACGCTGATCAAAAGTCTCTACGGGCACAAAACCCAAAACCCCTCTAACCCCCCAAAATTAGCCTTAAAAATCACTGGGGATTTGGAGACTTTTGAGGGGATTTTGGAGGAGATAGAGGGGTTTTCGGGTTTTGTGCCTGTGGAGACTTTTGATCAGCGTGTTGAAAACTATTACTTTGCGTAGTTTAAAAACAATTGGCCGAAACCCATTTTCCAAAGAAAAATGCAAAGTTCTTTAAAGTGCGTTTGCTTCTAGAGACCATTTTTGATTATTATATTAACTTTACTTTTAATAAACAGTATAATATAGTCAGCTTAAAAAATTATGCCATCTAAAACAAGTGCGGTAGGTCGAAGCTGGCGCCCTCTACTAGCAACATTAAAAGAATGGACGAATTTAAATTTTTCGCCTCAAATAAACCCCAAATCCCCAATTTTGTACCGCTATGTCATTTAGTTTAGAAACTATTACGAAAAAACGAAAACAAAATTAAAAGTTTGACACCCTGCATCTTAGTTATTATCAACTTTAGGATAAGGCAATTTTACGTTAATTGCATTATTTTAACCTAAGGAATCTGCTGTTGCTCTGTGTCCCATTACTTCTGTGACACCCTGTATACGCTAACACAATTTAAGTTCTGACTTTGCTGTTGCTTTTAGCTGGATCAAAACTAACTTAGTTTATTAATTATTTTAAAATTGTCCATAAAAATTATTAATCTCTAAAGTGGTCTTTTATTCTAAGCTCAAATCTATTATCATAAAACACAAATAAGAAATGCACAGTTAAACACAATATAATTTATATGTCCCAAACAACAGCTACGACAATTTAAATACAAAACGAAGTGAAGCAAAGCCGGAAAACCCAACATTAAAATTGACAAAATATTGTGGATGTGGGGATGTTTCTGACATTCCAGACAGACATCATTATTCAAAAGCCTCGAGCTTTTTACGCGTTTAAACCAGCATAATCTATGTCAGCGTTATGTGTCGTTTTATCTATGACAAAACATGTCACTTTTCACACCGGGGATTACCAAAGTGAGATAAAATTGTTTTTCAGTCGAAAAAAGTCGCGGCTCTTTGTTAATTTAATTACACATAACAGTATTGTCCAATTAGGCCCAAAATTGGCTTATGGCTCAAGTATCATTTTATTAGGAAATAAAATGAATTCTTGTTCTCGTTATTGAACGAAAAAATATATGAAAAAATATACATTTAGGTCGAGTTAAATGCATTGCATTTTTTATATATATTTTTTATATATTGTGTAATTTAAAGTAATAGTCCGGAAGGCCACCGCAAAAAAACAAGCCAATAAGAGATCCGCATTAAACATGTTTTTTAAATTACTATGAACTATAGTCAATTCAAAGCCGCACTGCTGCCTCAGCTTAGCGGGCTCAATATTTTTTTTACCTTAAAAAATTGTTAAAATTCGGATTTTTTAGTATAACTTGAAAACTGTTAATTTTAGGGAAAAAATGATATGTAATCAAAATTAATGGTCTAATAAAACTACGTCATTTCGTTTTTATAAAATATTTGTAGCTCTTTCAGTTTTTGAGATATTAACGATTTAAATTTAAAATATAAACGCAAATATCTCAAAAACTAACAAAGTTAAGAAAAAATGTATAAAACTAAAAATATGCCTTATAGCTCTATGAAAAAGGTTATAAACACATTTTTAATAAAATAAATAATAAAGAGATATAAGCAAAAAAGTTATTTTGGCCATTAAGATTTTTGCTAATAACAATATTTTTTGGTAGAAGTAAGTATACCAGCTCCGATCCATCTAAAAATTAATTCAAAATGTTCTATATATTAAATGAAAAAAACTAATACACATTTTCCTCGAAGCGATGGGGAATAATCTGGTGGCACGGATATTTTATTAATTTTTTTGGTCTAATAACTGTACTCATTTCGATCCACTTAAAACTTTGTTTAAAATAAAATGTAAACCTTTTTTTATTGAAAAAATATAATAAGTGCCTCCTCTATCTGGGTGTTATATACCTGGCAGTACGCTTAACCTTTCTCGATCTTCCATGCTACTATGTGTATAGCTCATCGTTTAAATAATTTTATTATCGATTTAAATAAAAATATTTATAATTTATAAGAACAGTTACTTCTTTAGAATCATCTTGAGAAAATTTAAGTCATATTTTTAACATCAAAAAAAAAAAATTATAGTTTCTTTTTTTTTTGGTTGAATTAATGATAAAACTTTAATTCGATTATATTTTAAAGTAGTAAATAAATATGTAAATACAATAATTTAAATAAAAATGACTTTTAGCCTAAAAAGTAGATAGCCTAATAAGAGAAATGGTTTTAAAGTTTAATGCTAAATAAACTATAAAAAAAATTTGTTGAATGTTAAAAATATAATTAAAATTTTCTCAAGATGATTCTGAACGAGTAACTGTCTTTATAAATTATTAAAATTTTTATTTAAATTATAATTAAAATATTTAAACAATGAGCTACACAGAGTAGCATAGAAGATCAAGAAATGTTAAGCGTCCGGCCAAGTATAAAACACCCAGATAGAGTAGGCACATATTATTATTTTCACAGTAAAATATAATTTAAATTTTATTTTACTTAAAGTTTCAAGTGGATTGGAATGGGTACAGTTATTGGACCAAAAAAAAATTAATAAAATATCCTTGCCACCAGATTATCCTCCATTGCCTCGAGGCACATGTGTATTATTTTGTTTCATTTAATGAATAAAACATTTTAAATTAATTTTTATATACTTACTTGTACCAAAAAAATATTGTTATTAGCAAAATTTTTAATGGCCAAAATTACATTTTGGCTAATATCTCCTTTATTACTTATTTTATTAAAAATGTGTATAAAACTTTTTTTATAGAGCTTACTATAAAACATATTTTTTGTTTTATACATTTTTTCGTTACTTTTTTAGTTTTTGAGATATTTACGTATTTATTTTAAATTTAAATCGTTAATATTTCAAAAACTAAAAGAGCTACAAAAAATTTTGTATAAACAAATTGACGTAGCTTTATTAGATTTTTAATTTTAAATATATGTTTTTCCAAAATCAATAGTTTTCGACTTATATTAAAAAACCGATTTTTCACGATGTTGTCTTAGGTAAAAAAAAATGCAATTTGAACCCGCTGAGCTGAGGCAGCAGTTCGGCTTTAAATTGACTATAGTTCATAGATATATAAAAAAAATGTTTCATGCGTATCTCTTATAGGCTTGTTTTTTTGCGGTGCCTCCCGTACTATAAGCATAATTAAATAAATACCTATTTTCAAATCGCAGCATTTTTATTCGAAGCTTAATTAAGCAAAATTATGCAAATGAAAATAAAAAAGAGAGCAGAACATTTTTTTTCTTTACTTACTTGTGATTATAAACTGAAAGTAAAACATGGCTTTTTAGACCAAGCCTGCTGTAAAAAAACAAGAGCTGTTGTATGGACGAGGTGGCAGAATTTGTTTGCTGGAAACCCTTTAGAATGATATATACATTTTTCTGAAGGGTTTTCAACAAACAAGAATCGAGATATGCTGCCTCTTAAAAAGGTTTGGAACATTTGTTAAGTAGACAAAATAAAAAACAATGAAAAAATTTTTTTTATTGCTTTAATTGCCATTACCTTTGTAAGCGTTGGTCGTAGAAAAAAAAAATGTAGGGAGATAAAAGATAAAACTTCTTACAGTTAGAAATGGCATAATGTTTTAGGCTTGTTGCAAATAAGCAATAAACAAAACAACCCGCCAATAAAAAATGTAATTTTTTGCATGAATTTTTTGTCTCTTTGATTCCTCTGAGGGCCTCCATATTCAGCCAGATAAAAATTTACGCTGTGTTGAAACATCGAGCCGAATTTCGTTGAAATCCGTTTAATAGTTTTTGCACAATAATTTTGCAATCCAATTTTATTTTTAAAAAAATTAACAGTTTTGCAAATTGGGCAGAGTTCAGAGTATTAAACCTGGATATTTGTTTTTTTATTTTACATACACCAGAGATTTTAAGCTTTCAAACGTTATTTAAAAAAATTAAATTGGATCATTTGGGCGCCCTCAGCAATTGTTTTAAGTTGTGAACATTTGCTGAGGGCGGTAATTATTTAAACAATTTTTGTTCAAACAAATGCAAAAATACATTTTGGCATTTGCTAAGGACATCCAATTGATCCGATTTAAAAAAAACATTTGAAAGCTTTGGGTCTCTGGTTTATGTGAAAAAAATCAAATGTATATGTTCAATATTCTTGAATTATTTGCAAAGGTGTCAATTTGTTTTAAACGAAATTTCTAACTAATTCTGTCGTGAAAAAAAAAATAATAAAAAACTATTTTTCACTATATACTTTCTCTACGATCAATGCATACAAAGCTATGAGCTATTAAAGTATAAAAAAATTTTTTTAATTTTTGTATATGTTATAGTCAATCCTGAAGTCCGTTCTAGGTTTGACTAGTCAATCTCAAAGGGCTGACTTGAAGTTTATAAACCAAACAAATGAAGTTTTCGCCTCTGAAAAGAATTTTGTCAAACCTAGGAGAAACTAATTTTGGTCAGGCAAACGTCAAAACTCAATTTAATACAAAGTTATGACCAGTCAAACTTAATTAGGTATTAGAAAGTATTAGTTTTTAAATTAGATGTAATAAAACGTTTTTTTATTTTAATGTTTAATCGTTGCTATGATTAGTCTTAGTAAAACCAAAAAAAAGTTTTATTCAGACATCTGACATTAAGAATTTAAACTAAGAAACAATTGTCAGGGAAACTCTAACCAAATTTAATAAAATTTTACCAGCAAATCAATATTTTTTTTTTTTTTTTTTTTTTTTTTTACAACTAACTTTGCAAACCCAACTATACCAACACAATAACCAAAACTAACCACAACTAACCGCAAGTATAAACTTATTTAAACGTGTTACAAGTACAGTCGACGTTTGACCGAGTCTGCCAGTCGCTTCTAGAATCGACTAGGCAAAGCCCGAAACAGATTTTTTTACTTTCGACGTTTGACTGAAAAGCTAGGAACTTCTAGGTTTGACTAAAAATACTTTAGTCAAAGGCCGAAATTGGGATTTTTTTCGGGGTTAGTCCGAAGGCTCTGGTCAAACCTAGGATACACCAGTCATTCCGCGAAGAGACTGCATATCGACCTTTGTCTATGACATAAACATTGTATATTTAACAAATGTTCTTGAGCTAGCTGAAAAAGCATATCTCGATTCTTGTTACATACATCTTTACTAATGGTTTTCGGCAAAAACATGCCTGCCACCAGGTGTATTTTTTTCCAAAAAAAAACATAAATACATCTTTTTTAAAAAATTATTAAATTGATTTTTTTATGGGACACCTTATTTATTGGTTCGTTTTTAAAAAGTGTTTCATTCTTTTTCAATATGTTTTTTAAAAAAATATATCTTGTGTTTATTTTAAATAACAACGGAATTAATTTAATTTATATGAGAGATTTGCGATAAAAAATGTATAATAGAAACAGGTAACAATGAATACCTGGAAGATTATTTGGATGGTCTCCAGAATATAAAGAATATATATACTTATTTTAAATTCTATAAAAATCTATGTTGCTTTGTATATTGTGAAGGGATAATCTACCATTGCGACAATATAACTGAACCATAAAAAATATTTTAGTTCTTTTTTTTAATAATTGAACTAAATAAAAATAAAGGAATTATTTGTTTAAATTGGTGTTATCTAGTATAAAAAAATATCTAATAAACATAATGTTTAAATTTACTTACAAATATAAAATAATTACACGTACAAAAAAATAAAATAATTATTAAATAAATACCGAAAATTCAAAAAAACATTACATTATTATAAAAAGAATTCTTACAGGTAATTTAGGCTGGCCTAAAAACGCTTCCTTCTTACAGACAATATAATAGCAAATGCAGTATTTTATAAAATTTTAATATTTTTTAAAAACCCAAGGAATTATATCATGTAAACCACCTTATAATTGTTAAGTTTTGTAAAAATTAATGTTAAAATTATTACTATTGGCCTAGCTACACATTCCCCTGCAAGATGTTACAATGTAATGAAATATGATACACATAGTTATAAAATAATTGAAAATTCACGTCACATGCATGAAGCAATAATTTATTTAAATTTTTTTAATGCCAAAAAGAAATGGAGAAACTGCATTTATGTACGGGTGTCGGGATTTCGTTGTTATTGCAGGATAATTTTTTCTGTTACAAGAACCAGAGAATAAAGTGTAATTCATAGGAATTGACCCAAATGAAGATTGGCTGAAAATTTACGAAATCTTGCGATTAAAAATTTCCCAAAATTAAAAAAAATGTCACCATTATGTTTTTTACAAATTAGATAAATTTTAAAAAAAGAAAAATAATTTAATTATTAAATTATAATTTTAATATACCTACTGTATTTTACCTACTCACCGGTGAACTTCTTATACGGTATTGAAAAACTTAAAAATGTTATGCTTTAGTGGTTCGCCAAAAGCGTATTTAACTAGTTTTCACCAGTCCAATTTTTCTATTTCAAAAACTTTGGAATAATGTTAATATCATTACCATTGTATTTCTTTACCTGTGTCCATTTAAATCTAATTTTCATATAAATTACATCTGAATACACCAAACTATTTTAAAGTCAATTGGCCGGGAGATCTAAAACAAACTTTTCAGCCAAAGAGCCTTTATTATTATTATTTTTGGGAAAGGTACCTTTGGCAGGTTTATCCAGGATAAAATTTGTTTAAGTGAGTCCCTAAATTACAATGCAAATGAAAAAAAACTTTTAAAAAATTTATAGCGTAACAATGGAAAAAATAATAATCTCCATTAATTTGAAACTATATTTTAATTAATTTATTATTTTTTTAAGCTAAATTTAAATAATTTAAATTATTTTTTGGGATTATATCGAAGATTTACCTTTTATCTTGAAGATTAAGAAAAAAATGTCTAATAAATAAAGTATAAATTTCCACAATGTCTCGTTGAATTTTAAATTGAAAATCTGATATTTCTTTTATTAAATTTAATAATAGAGTATTTAAAATTATAACAAGACCTGCGTGGGTTTGTATAAATTTAATTTTTATGTGTCTGCCCGTAAATAATGTTTTAGATTTGTCTTTAAAACTTAGATAAAAACAACACTTATTTAAATTCCCATATTATAATAAATATGAAAATAACAATTTAGCGTGGTTAAAAGACGTTTTTTGTACTTTTATTGCCTATATTTATTTTTAAACGACCGGGCATAAAATACAATGTTACGCATCCATTTGAAAGCGTAAAATTACACTTTTATGTCCCAGGGCAAATAAGTCACAAAAATGCCCGCATTCATAAATTTATAAAACAACAATAAAATTAAATGAGGCATCAATTTTTGGAAAAACAACAATTTATTTATTTATTTATTTATTTATTTATATTAAAAGTACACTGATTACAATTTGAAACATTAAAAAGTGGTATTTTTTTTCCTGCCGATTCTTTTACATGTATAATATCAATATCTCTAGTGGTAAACATTTGAATTGCCAAAAGAGTCTGTGATGCTGAACTAAAAAATTTTTGGTTATTTGAATCTTTAATTTAACTTCGGCCACAGTCGGGGAGCGCCAACCTCCATAGCCCTTCACAGTAATAAACCGCCTCCAGCTCAGCTATCTCATGAAAGCACCGTATGCCTTTTCATAAATTAGTCTTAACTTTTCTGGCAACAACTATGGCAGACTTCCTCTGTAACTTAAGCTATTTCTGGATTATTTCGACTCATAATTCAAATTTGAAAATCACTTTTTTGACAACTTGGTTAACAGCACTGTATTATTTCTTTGGTAACTTAAAGTTGTTTAATCAATTTGACTTAAGCTTGACAGTTACATCAGAAAAGAACCGATATTCCTGAGTTAACAAAAAATAAGATAAAATAAGTACAAAAGATGCTTAGTCGATAATTTCAGTCGTACAAAAATATTGTTTGCCTCTCTGGCGTAAAACACTTTTACGCCCTCAGCTGATTGTTACTCTCGCACAGCTCGAGCAACAACTGTCAGCAGCGGGCGTAATGTGCTGTTTTTACCCCTTGGAACAAAAATAACTATTAAGTCTCTTAAATCATTTATTAAGATTAAATAGGGTGGGCAGAAAACCTTTTTTTCAAAATTAAAAACCCTGATGAATCAGAAATTTTAATTTGGTTTTTTCAATTTGGTACATACCAAAGTTTTTTTATAGCTTTAAGAGAAATCACGTAGGGAGCCCCCCCTTCTGATACATTGAGTAAATCGTTTTTGGGGGCAGAAACCCCTTTTTTTGATCGGGGGGTATTTAAACCGGCACATTCCCATTTATCCGCTTGGTTTTTTCTAAGGGGTTTTTGAAACCCGTGTTTAGGGAACCACCCAAAAGGCCCTTCAAATTTTAAAAGAACAAAATCCAGGAAAAATTACCAACATAACGCCTGCTATGTTGAAAGAGTCAGGGGAAAGGCCAAAATAGGTTTACTCAAGACAGAATGGGGAGTCACCCGTGATTTCCCTTTCAAAGAAAAACAAAACTTGGTATTACCAATAAAAAACCAAATTAAAATTTTGATTCATAAAGGTTAAATTTTTTAAAAAGAAAGTTATGCTCCCCATCCTGCATAATTTCCTTAAAACTAAAGCAAAAAAAAGGGTTTTTTTTTTTTTTTTTTTAATTTAAAAAAAAGAAAAAAATTGGAACCGGTCCTGTGTATTCTTTACCACCAATTTTAGAACATTCACATTGGAAAAAAACAGCTTGCTTTCAGGTTCGAAGGTAGTATTTTTTATATAATGTCCGGGAAATTCCCGTGTGCCAAAAAGGACCGTGAAAAATTATGCATTTTTTGGGGAATTTTTCCGATCTAGGAAAATGGGAAAACCCAACCCCACTTATACTTCATACAAGCCTGTAGGCTGTCATAAAGAACAAAAAAAATCCAAAAAGCTGGGGAAAATTGTAAGATAAATAATTTTTTTTGGTTCTATTTTTAAAGAAAGAATAAAGCTCAAATTTAAAAAAAAGTTTCACACCCAAAATTGAAAACTCAACTAGAGTGCACTTCCATCAAGAAAATAAATTGCACATACAACAAAAAATTTCTATTGGCGGGGGCATTTTTTTAAATTTCCGGGGTTTGAAAATAAAAAAAAAGGAAAAACAATTTATATAAACTTAAAACTATATTTGTATTTATATTGTTATATAGCACTTAATAGGGGGCTGGAAATTTTAAATACATATTTGAAAACATAAAACTTGTACAACAGCGGGGGAGTAAGTTTGGGGAATGCAAGAAAGAGGTTTTTTGGGGGCCCCAAAACATTATACGTGTATAAATGGTTTTTCCTAATTAAATTAAGTAAAATAAAAACTTTGCGGTGTTTTTTTTTTTTTTTTAAAAACCCCAAATTTTTTAAAGTAACCAGTTTCAAAAAAAAAAAAATTTTAGAAAAATTAATTTTGGGGGATAGTTTACTTGAAAGCCTTTTAAAAAACCCCAGGTGACAAAAAAAAAAAAAAAAAAAAATTTAATATATATATATATATATATATATATATATATATATATATATATATATAATATATATATATATTATAAAATTTTTTTTTTTTTGGGGAAATTGGGGCCGGGAAAAAAAAAATCTTGTTTTGTGATAATTCATTTTAATTTAAATTTTGACGTTTCGGTAGACTTTAACCTTCATCAGAAAAGACAACTAAAAAAGAATAAAAACCCTTGTTTAGTTTTGATAAAAAAATAAAAACTTGGGTTACCTAAAAAAAAGGGGTTTATGTCAGTGCATTTCCTGCAATTTTAAAAAATAAACAAACAGACACTGCTACGGCACCAAAAATTCTATAAAGAACAAATAATAAATATTTACAAACGAACATGGGGATGTATGTGTATATGTTTAAAACTACTGAAGTCAAACAAATCTATCTGTTGAATTTTAGTTCTT